>SJYA01005063.1:10785-28008 GCA_006410615.1 Neotragus moschatus
AAGCGAGGCCACGTTGTTGTACTAGCTTCGCACGTGCGTGCAGCACGTGAGGCGTTGTTGCTCCGCAAGGCAGCTGGTTTCGGAGCGTTGCTTTTTCTGAAGTGCGCGCCGACGTTACCAGCCAGCAGAGGACTTCAGCAACCCGGAGGCTGCGAAACAAATGTCGACAGCTTCCGGACCCTATCTCCGCACGCATACGTTCGCCGGTCACGCCCCTGTGGACAGATATTTCATGTCCGCTCTCGTGGTGATCTCGCATTTATCAAATCGGCAGCCCGGAACACCAGGTATTACGCCAAGAGCCTTGTCCAAATTCTATGCCACGAAGTAGCTTCCTAGATCCAGTAGTCAGCACGGAAAGCCGAATATGCGCTACTTTCAGAAGCAAAATGGACGGTGTCAAGTGAAGACGCGCGTAGAATTACTCTGTGCAGACGGATCAGGAGGGCGGGGCTGGATCCGGACCGCGCTGTTTTAGGACGAGATGCTCTTGCGTAAACGCTTACGCGCAGACGGATACATGAGGACGTGAGTGGAAGGAAGGTCAGCAAACGACACATAATACCTGCTCGACGAGGAGCCTAGAAGCGAAGAACCAGCCACTGCTCTATATATTCAAGCGTGTACGGCCACCACCTGCTGGTGTTGCACCTGGTCAAACCCAAGGTACCTGATACGAGCGAGTTCAATCATACATACTTTTCTGCCCGAGAGGATAGTAGTGACGCGTTCTCAAGCTTGAGAGACAGGGATCCGAGGGTTCGTATCCGCCTGCCGCTTCTGAAGACGAGAACCGCAGCATCGAAAAGTGCGCAGAACAGAAAACCACCTCCCACTACCTTGCGGAGGGTTCGCGCAAGTCCACTGTTCGCTACGCGCCCCCTGGCGGCAGCCGGGGAGGACGCATCGGCTGTCCTAGTGCGCAGCGCATTGCCCAGTTCCTGCTCATGCAAAGGCCGCCTCCGTAGCGGCAGTGTTACGACCGAGTATGCGTAATATTCGGTACACTGTGAAGTATTCGGTTACGGAATCTAGCGCTCCAATGGACAGAAAGAGCCGTAGCCGTGCTCATCGACGACCCATCGACAAGGCGGCCCCCTAAAAAGATTTGTCAGCGTTCCTCGTCCACGATCCACCTCAAAACCGACAGTGACCGGTGATTCAGCTTAATTGTTGTGCTCGCGTGGAATTCCTCATGTGTCCACTGGCTCTCTGCTCATGTGTTTGCAGACTCACAAGCGTACGTGCCTCAGTAGCTCTACGAAGGGTCTACATCTACGAGCACGTACGACCTAAAAAACGGTTCGTGTATGGAAACGCAAGTGGTAGATGCGTGCACCTCTGGTAGAGAAGTGAGCTCCTCGCTTCTTTCGAGTACTTTCCGCGCCTTCGTGTCCGAATACTACCGTCTGCAGGTCCTTTCCTAGAAATCTAAAACCACCCGAGTTCCCATCAAGGCAGCCAGCGCCGACACTGTCGCTACTGTTACTCCTTTTGTCGACTGAAAAGCTCCGACTTGCCGCACAGTCGCTCTTCTGACGAGTCGCCGCGATTTCTGGCTGCCTGCACCTGGGACGCGGCTCTGCAGCCGTTCTCGCCCTGACATCCGCGGCTGCACACCTGCGTGACCTAAAATAGGCGAAAAGAGGATATCACTGCGTGTATAGGATGGCTGTCTGCCCTTTCGTCAACAGCCGAGATAATCGTTTCTCCTTGCTGCAGACCCGGGTAGCAAGGGGCATATTGCTGTCGTGGAAGACTGCAAAGATTGTTGTACTATCCCTAGCCCTTCGTGAGGCCTGGCATACGCGGCGGCGTCACCGTTGCGTATGAACTCATTTTCACTACCGCGTGCTGTTTCACTGCAAACGTGCGAACTCTCATCTGTCCTTCGTTACGAACACGCGCAAATGAGAAGAGGCTGCAACACAAGAGAATGACGATTGACTGAGAAGGGCGCCCCCAGGAAGACGTGAGGTATTTGCAGCTTTGCCTGTGTCCCTGGCTGAGTGTATGCGTGCGGACGACGGCAGCATCATGCAGGCGAGGCACTTTCAGCCAGCTGTGCTCACACTGAGTGAGTCCTTTCTCTCAAAGCCGCCATCGGCGACATAGGTGATGCGTGTCTGACGATACCTGATCCGGCTCCCTATGACACAGGCGGGTCAAAATTCTCTGGGATTACCCGGGGGTACAAGGTCTTCAAGTGCACTCAACGCCGTTCTTCTGCTGGGAGCGGGCACACAAATTACACGTCGGTACGTGGGCCAGGGCGTCGTGCAGTCGCCTCTGTACACGGACGATGCATGTGAAGCGGCTATGACACACTTCTGATTCGTTTGTCCCACCAGGGGACAGGGTAGAACAGGCGCCTTTTTCAGCCGATGCGCTGAATACAATATCAAATAACTCACACGCTCTTCTTTGAGAGTTGCGCGCGACCAAGCAAACAAGCATGTCCTTCGCCGGCGCGAACTATGACACCATGCTTCACGCCTCGATCTCCGCCACTGCTGTCGGAGCAAGGAGGATTATGCGCTGCGGAATACAGACAATCTCCGGTAAGGTGTCCCGCTTCACAGCGCATATGCTCTTCCAGATCACCTAGAGTCTGTGGAAGGCGGTCTGTGGAAGGCGGCGTGTCGCAGGGGAAGCGTGAGATGCCCCCGCGAAGAAAGTGTCTTGACACCGCTCGCGTCAGCGACCGAGCAGGCGAGCCCAGAAGCGTGTCCAGACATCCTCTGCTTTACACGGCTTCCCTATCGTGTCCTCCATCCCCCCGACGGCATATGCAGGGCTAGAATGATCTTGACGTACACGAGTTCGATGATTTCGACACTGTAAGCGCCCAACTACAGTAGCCGTCCAGAATCGACTAAGCTGTGGGTCACACGGAGAGCAGACTCTGATGCTGGCCATACGGTCACTTCAAATCTGTTGGCTAGCACGCGCCTTCCGTCCCCTGCGAACAGCGAGCCATTCTCTCTGGTTCCTGCCGGTTAACATTTGTTCCGCTGCATGCACCTGGAGTACGGAAGTGCTTGCGCTTTAAAGACACGAGCAAAGCGGCAGTCTGCCCGCAGCGTTCAGAACAACGAGGGATGCCGCCTACAGTCCAGGATGCTGTGGTTGAGAGCCGTCCACAAGAGCTGCTCGGTCGCCGACTCCAGCAAATTCAGGGTCTGGGAGTTTCACACCTCACGTGTGTCCAGCGTAGCGTCTGCGAGGAATTATGGCGCCTCTAGTCGGGTCGCCGTACGTGATTGCAGCCGTGACAACTGCAGTAAAGCCATCTCTCCCGAAAAAAACCCGCCCCCACTGCGACTGAGCCCCCTGGATGTGGAAGATGCGGCGATCTATTCCACGCACTATTATTGGTCACCTCACAGTGGCCGGGTCTTTCTTTTCCTCCTCCGTGCGGCTGTCTCGGTGCTGCGTATGCTGTTTTCCTATAGGTTACTTGAATCAGAAATTTGTGCCACCGCTGCCGCGTGCTCACTCCTTCGAGTCTTCAATTCGCAAGGCTCCGTTCCTGCTGCAGCGCTTCTTAGGCGTCAAGACAAGTTTGTCCCATGCGCCCTACGTCTCAGATCCTACAACCTCGTCTTTCGCACCGCCCCTATATGCGCCGGGAGGGCTTCCCGGCACGGCCGCTACCTGCGACGCTGTCGTTGTTGCGCTGGTTGGGTGGGTCGTCTTTGGCGGTGAATCGACCCTAGTGCGGGCCCTGGGCTGTTTTTCGGTAACGCTATCCGCGGCTCTCGTCACACTGGCCGGTACGTTCGTTGCCAAACGACCCGCGGGATCTCCCTTGCCATCGTTGACTCCTGCAGCCGCACCACCGGCTGAGGGGGCTGTCTCTCCTGCACTGCTGCGCCCCTTCGGTGCAGCTGGTGCCTCTCCTCAAATTTCAGCAGCTTTCACGTCCCACTGCTGGATGATAGTCGCCCCCCAGCGTGTGTCTGGGCCTTCGCTCCGACCGTCTGCGAGACACCACTCGTCGAAGAGAAGATTGGCGGCTTCGTCCATGTCTGCTGCCAGACTATATTCCTGTAGCCGTAGCATTGACGTCTTCATTTTGTCACTCTCCTCAGATCCCGGTGTCCCTTCAGCCAAACGCTTCATTTCCGCACTTGCGGTGCGTATATAATCCTTCAGAGCACGTACTCTTGAGCACTCGTCTTTAAGAAACTTCCTCGTTCCGGCGTCTACTCCCCATCTTTTAGCCACAGTCGTTGCAGATTCCTCCGATGCATCTCCAGCAGCTGAATACTACTGTCAATAGATTCCAAAAGACTTTCGAGGCGCCCGACAACGTCAGAAATTGGCGCCGAAGTGAAGGTGCGGTCTACCACGGTACGCTGAACCGCTTCTCCCACTCGAGCCGTAGCGGCGGTATTGCCACGACGCTTTGCATCCGGCATCCCGGTTCTGACACTCGGGCTTGAAGCATCAGAGGATGCAGGGCGTCCGGCAGTATCGTTCTTACTGTCGCCAAGACTTGTCGGCCTTCCCTGTGTTGTGCTCGGCAGCCGCACCAGTCTAAAGCGCCTCTTTGAGCCTGCGGGTCGCTCTGGGCGCACTTTTTCCGGTGGGTCACCGGGCTCAGAAGCGGAGCCGCCACTTGCGCGCCACAGTAAGAAGCAGCATGCCGCGTAGACGACGAAGGAAACCCCAGTGAGTCGCATCCTCTCTGACACGATGAGAACCTGTTAGAAGTTCGGCCTACAGCCTGACGTAAGGCTGACACACGCTCTTCAACCTACTTTTTCGCGCTGTGGTTCGTATGAAATCGCGTAGAAGAAGAATGCAGAGACGTGACACAACTGGCGACGACTGATACGGAGGCTGGTTGAGGCTGGCCTCTGCCTACCTGAAGTAGGTCTTAGAAGATGCGCAGGCGCAGGAGAACTCTACTAGCTACAAATTAATATTCAACACATACAATGCCACGCTGCCCGGGGATGTAGAATATTCGCGGTTCGACTCACTGTACGCCACGATCTACTGGTACGGATACGTTCCAAAAGAAACCACGACCACGCATACACATGCTCCGGTAGCTTCTTCGACTCCGTCAGCCCTTTCAAAACACATTTGAGATCTTCCTTTACGATTGTGATACTAAGGTGGGCCGTTTGTCAGCTGAAGAACGGCAGCACACTCAATCGTACTGCCTCGCTCGGCATTTTCATAATACGAGCCGGCCACCCGCGCAGCTGGCGCTACACCCCGTCTCGATGCGTCGCGGAGCAACGCAATTTTGACTGCTGCTTCCCCTTGTGAATCCTCGCGGCTGATCCACCAGCGAATGCTTCGCGTCTACGACCACGGTACAGGTGTAGGCGTGCCTAACGTTACTCTGCAGCAGTTAATGATCGTCTGTGCACTGTAGAGGAGGACGCACACGTGAACAAGCGCCTTGGTCACTTACCAAAAGATTACGATGTGCTGCGCCCCCGGCTACTGGAAAAAGGAATGCGGTCCTCGTGAGAGGGAAGCCTGCGTGTATGAGAAGTCTGTGAGGGAGTGCTGATAAGTAACGGGGGCGGTGTGGTGCCCGAGACTGGGAACGGCTTGAGAGCTTCTACCAGCTGCAAATGGCGGTACCTTACGCTGGGGTCGAATATCAGAGAGCAGCCCCCGCTACCAGCGGCGCGGGTGCTGCGTCCGTCGTCTGCGTCTCATGTGAACCAGCTGCTGCGCCATCTGCGTCCCCCGGCGTGCTATACCTGCCGACTGTCCCCCTTTTGCGCGCCCACACGGGCCTATCGTCGCCTTCTGTCACTGTCCTTCACTGGGACCGAAACAGATTTCAAAGGAGCTCGCCGACGCGCACGTATTCTGTATCTGTTTCATCTCTGGCCTCTGCAGGATGTGTCTACGTGCGCCGGCGGATACGGGCCGTCCTCCTGCTTCGGCTTGCCAGAGAGGAACTCTTGTTCTCATTCTCACAGCTCCTTGTCGTCTAGCCACACAGTTTGTGCAGTTACAGGACTCTTCGCTTTCTTGCCCTTCACTGCACATACATGCCAACAGATCAGGCGTCCCACGCGGAGCGGCAAGACCTCCGCACATTATTGTGTCTCCGCCTCCCTTCTCTGCAAGATACATGTGGTTGTCGATTCGCGTAGGCAGGCTCGCCCATCTGCAGAGGTATGCGGCTGCGAGTGGCACTTCTCGTATCCACATCGCGATACGCATACGTTTTGCAGGTACACGACCACTCGAACACGCTCGTCGCAGATTACGTACGTTCCTACGTGTTCACCTCGCGCCTATCCAGGACGTCTTCCTCGCGCGCCCACATACGACCCTTTATGCAAGACTTGTCTCTTAGTTTTTACAGGCCCGCGCAGTGTCCGCGTGCATGTGTCTACTAGCCTATTTTGATGGACGCGAATCGCTGGGCGGGAAATTCTGTCTCTCTTAGAGCCCGTGTTCCGCGGCCACGAGCTCTTATTGTAACGCTTTCAGCATCGCCGCCGCTCTTCTGCACGCCGCAGCTGCCGCTGCCCGCAGCTCTGCACCGCCGGTAAAGTGGCTACGGCACAGGCTGAAGCCTCTTGAGCCCCATCACTGTTCCTTTGGGGAAGCGGAAGCGAGCTCAGGCTTTTACCTGATAGCCAGCAGCTCTCCTGCCGCTGTCGCACGAAGTGACTTTCGCTGTCGGTACAAAAATGATGGATGGGCAGGGCGCTGTTACCAATAACATCAACAGGAATACTACCGCTACAAACCGTGCGCCCCTACGCCTGCTACGGCAGCTGCCGCAAACAGTGTCACTACTTCGTTTGTTACAAATAACAAACCGGTAGTACAAAGCCGGTCGCGGATGTCACGCCATGAATCTGCCAGACATTGAGCGTTATTTGGAATAACACCACGCAGGCTCATGAGACACACGCCTTAGTAACGAGCAAGCAGCACCCAAAGAGACATCAGAGATTCCAGGCCGTCTTTTGCCTTCGTAACCATGCAGGTCGGCATTCAAGGAGTTGATACGTCCCAGTAGTTCTTCGTATCAGCGACAGAGACTCAGAGACCCGGTCCCTTCAGTGGTTTCAACTTGTGTCACTACGCAGACCCAAAAAGGAAGGCAGTAACGTCTCAGCCGCCTGAAATGACTTGTACCAGGCGAGGTGCCGTGCCCGCCGTATAAGTGTGCGCGTGGGGTACTCCTGTGAATGATGGTCTTATAATACAGGAATACACATATATCGACGCAGCAGCAGTTCTTTTTGACCGGGCGTGCGGCGCTGGTGCGCATCACCCGGGGACCGAAGCACGGCGGCACAGCACTAATACCTGCATACTTCCGTACTATTGAGGGGATCTCTTCGCACGGAATAACGCGCAGCGACTCATATGCGGAATGTGTTGCTGAGCGCTCTCCCCGAAGGTTTTAGAAGAAAGCAAAGAGGGAGGCCTTTGCAGAACCGGCTATATCAGCTCGACTGCCGCTCGCGAAGGAATAGCAAAGGCCTCTTCTGAGGGAGCGCTATTGCGGCTGCGTTCACGGCTTAGCACTGACGTTTTTCCCGCGTGTCATCCAAATTTTCTCATGGGTTATCAAACGTCCGGCGCCGCGGTCCGGTCGTAGAGGGATCAACGGCCAGTCTGGCGGACGACGAAATAGTCGCACGTGCTACTTCGCCTGTCATCTCTGACAGAATACGCCGTTTACCTGACGTAGAGGTTGTTCAGCGTCCAATTTGGCGCACGCTTCTCGGCGAATTCCCCGCGCAGCGAGAAGAGGCGGGGGACCGCTTGCACGCTACGGTCACCTGTTATGATTGAATTCGGCTCAAATCAGTTTCTCTACACAGTGCAGACGGGAATTCATAAGGTGCGGCGTTAATGACTCTCGTCCCTCGAGCAACAGCTAAACTATCGCCGGGTCCGCACTTGCCTGCGCGCGGTGCAGTTGCCGTCGGGCTCCACCCTAAGAACTGAACATGATCCATCTCGGTTACCAAACCTCTCCACTGCACAGTAGAGCAGATACGATCGGCTTTCTCAGATAGCGGTGAAGCCTGAGATTGCGATCGTCTCTTCCAAAGCAGGTTGTACCTTATCGCTGGTAACGTCGGCAGGAGCTGAGTCTCTGCTTGCGAAGGTACACGTTTTTTACCGGTAGCGCCTTGTACATGACGCTGAAAAAGCTTTACTGCACGAGACCTGCGACCGGCTGCGTGCCATCGGTCTGGTATCAATAAGTGATGTTGTAGTGCTGGTTGTGCCACCAATCAGGGGGCCTGTTGCAAGAGTATTAGCAGTAGTGGTAAAGAGTAGTACGAGTAGTAGTAGTAGTGGTAGAGGTCGTAGTGTTACTGAGAGCAACAGGAATGGTGGCAGGAGTTGTCATAGTAGCAGTATTCGCTGTAGGGGTGCCAGGGATAACAGTCTCAACAGTAAAGGTACTAGTCACAAAATGTTGAGTAGTACCAGAGGTGATACTGCGATCATTAGTAGTAGTAGTTGCGGAGCAGGCGCCGAGATAGTATTCTAGACGACAGTGTTCAAGAAGTGTGCGCAGATCCTAGCGATGCAGTGCACGGGTCGCTAGTGGCAGGACTCGTCTGAATGCTCTAGCGGCACGAGCGGTGCTGAGTATCAGACACAAGCGTAAATGGGTATCTGACGATTTGAGGCGACAATACTGGCGCCAGTGAGGCCGCAGCCTGCACTGTAGCCGCCGTACTTGCCGGGCACCATTGCGGCCGAAGGCACCTGCAGCGTGATAAAAGGGGGGCACCCCTATAGAACCACAGTACGCCGCTGACTACCCCGTTGTCCCGAA
The DNA here is from genome assembly GCA_006410615.1 of Neotragus moschatus. Taxonomy (NCBI): domain Eukaryota; kingdom Metazoa; phylum Chordata; class Mammalia; order Artiodactyla; family Bovidae; genus Neotragus; species Neotragus moschatus. Next base: position 19,589 of record SJYA01005063.1, read on the forward strand.
GAAATGACTGCAAAAGACAGCTGCGATTTTCGCAGTGCTAGACCCTTACCAAAGCACACCAGGAAACATGTCCACGCGTCAAGCTGCGCCGCATATGCATGTAGATAAGCGCATGTCCATCCTTCTGAGCTAAACACATGCTCGTACGAAAAAAGATCGTGAGGAATTTTGCCTAGAGAGACAGATGCGCGCCCACGAGGAACGCTGTCCTCAAAAGAGCCAGGGTGAGCACGCGCATGAGCGCGCGTGTTAGCCCCCTTATTGTATTGGCGTATACATGCAGTGATAATCGGAAAGTGAATAACTCTATTACTATTCAAGCAATACATATCTCGGCGAGCTCGCTCGGCCACCTGTGCCGCTGGCATATATATATATATGTAGATAAGCTAATACGTTTGAGGTAAACACATGCTCGTGTTGAAAAATTCTAGCGCTGCACGTGCACAACCTATGTGTAAATGCGACGTGAGAACGGTAGCAGAGGGGGCAGAAACAAAGCGCTTCGCGCCGGCGAACTCACGCGTGTGGACGTACGAATAGCTGTACGCGGCAGGGCGCCGATATGGAAGCGACAACAACGTACGCAAGCGTGGGCAAGGTCGGTGGATGGCCTATTCTAGTGGCATAGAGTGCAGTGACCGGCAAAAAGTTAGCAGCTCTGCTACCGTACGCACCGTGCATACACGCCACACTTGGTCACGAGCGCCGGAAGTGAGCTTTTCGTTCCAGAGACCCGACGCAGCAGCACGAGCTCTATGCGCCGAGTCTGCAAATGTTGCTTGCAGAGGGGAGAGGTGAAACACAATATTGTAAGCGGGGGCCGGCGAGCTTGTTCGACAGCAACTCCTATTGCTTTATGCGTTTAGCGACGGGCAAAAAAAAGGCATGCCTGTACGTGCACGCACTACGCGATCATCCGACAGCTGGGTTCAGACTGAGAAAGCTCACATAGGACTAGATCCCCGCCACACCCGACGCAGAGCAAGCCGCACGTGCTTCACGAGAGACACAAAAGGTGGCGGCCGCTCGCGGGCCTCCTGCGCCACCGGTACCCCTCTGCACCTACGGCATTTGCGATGGCGCTTCCAGCACATTCAATGGCGACTACTACGCCTTCGCAAGTCCTATGTTTTAGACCACGCCCGGTACTTGTCCGCTTTTTCGCGGAGTTCACCAGGTTCAGACGCTTCTGCGCACTATGTACTGCGCTGCTTCTCAGGTGGCAAGGGACACACGGCTTCGTATTTCAGGCCGCCTGACGGCGTCTCTGCACTGGTTCTCGCCCGCCAGAGCGGACACACGATCTCCGACAGCTAGTCTGTATTACTACACGAGGGTGCACCCGTGTACGTCTTTGTACTGGACGGTGGAGGAGACGCAAGCATACTGCCAGTAATAGCTGCGGGAACATCTGCGTCGCTCTGCAAGACGTCCGGACGCCGTGTTTAGCGACTGAATTGTGCGTGCCACTGCCCCCGCAACGAATCACCTTCATCGTCTCGTGAATCTATATGCGTGTTGCGGTAGTCCAGCTAGCAGAGGCGCGCTTCGACTACCTAGCTGTATAAAAAAACACCGCACGGACGCGCTCGCACCGCGAGCGCACCGGTCGACGCAGGGAAGACCCAGTGTAACGCAGACTAAATAGCGTCGTCGTCCTCCCTTTGCTCACGTGCCTGAAACAGTGGCGTGTAACCTGGAAAGGCAATAAAGTAAAAATATGCCACATACCAGTGCACCACGCTGCTGTCTCTCAAAGAAAGCGTATCTACTGGCCTACTCGTGTGCCATCTGTCCACCGACAATTAAAAAGAGACCACCACATGCAGGCGAGTAGTCTGTACTTTACCCGGCGTCCCTTGTGTCAACGACCTCATTACATCGTCTACGCTGATATTTCGTAGACCAAGCGAAGAAAAGGCAGAGAGACGTCTGCGCGCGTGCCAGCAAGGCGCCAGGCTGTGGGCTGCACTTGTGAACGGTCCCCAAAGCTGTCAAGCAGGATGTGGTCCAACTGCGTTCCTTTCGTCTTTTGCGCGGCCTGCTGCCTCCTTCTGTGTTCGACAATCCCGTGCTCCGGCTCCGAACCTTCTGTCTCAGCGCATAGATCGCAACATGCACGAACTCGAACCTGGAAGCGGCGTATGTCCGCGCTATTCTCGAGCTCAAAAGAAAGACGCCGTTCCGAAGGTGAGAGTTACAGCCGAAGAGAATGTCAAGGGCATTCTCAATCCTATGAAACTCAGAGTGCAAATGTTACAGACCCGCCTAGCAGGATTCCTGATGGCGAGGCTGCTCTTGGTGGCTTGGAGGGGACGGCGCCAGGTGATGTGGAAATGTCCACTGCTTCAGCATCGATATCTGGGATCGTATCTAGCGTCAATCATCTTCTGGAAACAACTGAAAAAAATGTTCATCAGCTGGGGGAGGCGCGGAAAGAGTTCCTCCGGCAGCGCGCGGAATATAGAGCGTCGTTAAATCGCGCATTGCTTCCAGTCCTTAGGGAGCAGTGCCACCGTGTAGCTGCATTGAAGGAGAAGGTACGGAACATAAGTGTAAAGATATTGACTGAGGCAAATAGGACACCAGGAGCTGAGAAGCATGAAGCCCTTAGAGGCTCGCTGTTGAGGTTAGAGGAGTACTTGATAGCGGTCTATATGGATGATGCCGCGTACCGTGTCCACGACGAGTGGTGCTTCGCGGACGATGGCGGAGAGGGCCCAGAAACCTGGTGGGGTTCCCGTATCATTAAAAACTGGGGCTCCAAAAAAGCAAGAAAGCAAGAAGATGCCCGACCCCCAACCGACGAAAGTAGGACTGAAGAAGAAACAGCCTCTACAACGAGTGATGCAGGTACAGCAACAGAGGAGGGCGTTGAGGATGAGCCGGCCCGCCTGGGACCTGTCGCACCAACCGACGTCTCGCACGAGGCAGACGGTGTTACCGTGGAAGAGACTGCATCTTTTGCGCATCTCAACTCACAAGCAGAGGAGCAAGTACGGCTTCACCCAGAAACGCCGCCGTCCCCCGTGCCGTCTTTCGCAGCAGCCGTCCCGCACGCCGGTTATAAGGATCCACAGGACGTGTATGAGAAAAAGGTAGACGACGCGGGCGACATCGAGGAGGTAGGTGATAGACCCCCACGTACAACGTGGGACCGCTGCTGCAGGAAAAAGACGCGGTGATTGGAAGGCCGAAAGTGCGCCCGCTGCAGCAGGCGTAAAAGCGTTTGGCTCTGTCATCTCTGGAACTTCAGCGGCGCTCGCGGTCGCTCAGGACGGGTGCCGTACAGAGGATGATGCCGGAGACTCGAGGAGCTCTCGAGGATGAGTGTGCAGCAGTGGATTGCCTTGCTGGCNAAAGTGCGCCCGCTGCAGCAGGCGTAAAAGCGTTTGGCTCTGTCATCTCTGGAACTTCAGCGGCGCTCGCGGTCGCTCAGGACGGGTGCCGTACAGAGGATGATGCCGGAGACTCGAGGAGCTCTCGAGGATGAGTGTGCAGCAGTGGATTGCCTTGCTGGCATTTGAAGAAAACAAAAGCAGGAGGTACAGGCGGTGCTCGTGAAGGTACTGGCGAGAAGGCACATCCTCTTTTTTGCATGGCCCAGCAGCCGTCGCCTAGCGTCACGCGACAAATTCAAGCCGGACTTCCCTGCGGAAGAGCAGCCGGTCAGTGTTGACGTTTGAAACGAGCAGAGATGCCCGCCGCCTGATTATTTCAAACGGGGTGGCAGAGAAGCGGAGGGCTGTACAGGGACTACTCATCAGGAGCACCTCCAACGCCGCCAGTCGTAAGCGACCCCGCTCGTGTCATACAGGACACGCAACGCAGACGTGCATGGGAAAGGCGGTACGCTCCGCTTTTTCCGCGTGTCCGGAGCCCGCGTTTCATTGCAAACTGGCGCACGCAGCCGCAGCACAGTACCCCAGCTGTTAGGGGTGCGGCCGGGGGACGGGATGGCAGGAGTAGTCAAGGTGCTTTGTGTCCGCCGTTCACTCATGGAACAAGCGGACCACCATGGCGTTATAGCCGCTTCGTAACCATAGCCACACGGAGGAGGAAGCTGCTCGCCCCTTCAGCTCAGGTACAAAGTTAATGGTGCATGTCTGCTTGAAGTCCGCAAGAGACACGGACGTGCAGGGGCACGAAGATTCCCCACACCACGGTCTCTCCGTAAATGTCGGACTTCTGGTATCCACGGGAGCCGCTCTGACTACCGCCAGATAACTATGTCCGCAGTGACCAACCACGACTTCTTTCTTTTGCAAAGAGAATCCCTAGACGAGACCGCAGCATGGCTAGAAAGTGAGCCGCCTAGAGTGGCGCTGCTGTTGCCTGCATATACATGCAACCAAGGTGACTGGGGACGCGGCGCGTCCTTCACGTTTTCGTGCGCGTGCATTTTTTGCGCAACCATCTTTCTCGTATGCTGCAGGCTGCTGTGGTATATACGTGTTCCTAACCAACATAATTTGTGGTTACGCAGGTCTTGAGAGGAAAAACACAACCGTCATGAAGAGGGTCCACAATAAAGCAGCTGCCTATGTTAGCGCTCACGAATGGCTGAGGACGGTCAACTTTGCCACATTTTTCTCCCCCTTTCACGAAGACGATATGGCCTCAGCAACACAGCTATAGAGCGAAAAGCACTCGTTTCTCCGCTGTTGAAAAGAGTACACAGGCGAGCACCCTTCCTTCGCTTATCCGGAGGCATCCAAGCGTGAGACAGCGGATGTCAAGGCTGGAACGGCTGCGCAGCTACGCCTGAGATGCACACAGCTAGATACTGCGGCGAGCCTCGGAAAAAATTCAGTGCGGCGCGATGAGTATTTTCCAGCTGACAAGAATAGCAACAGCCAGGGGCCCTCCTGCTCGCGCGGTGACGAAGGTAGTCTTATACATTCTGGAGAGGCCGTTAGCGACTGGGACAGTCAAAACGAACAATGGGTACTCTGGGAGAATACAAGCTGCACTCGTCCTCTACCCCGCAGCTAGGATTTTGCTGTCGCCGTAGTCCCGTCGTGAAAGCTTACTGTTGAGCGCGTGCGCAGCACGCAGTACTGGAGGACTCCTTACCGGCGCATGGAAACGACGCGCAGATCTCAACACAGAACCACCACTTGAGATCTCCATATACGGAACCCTACTACGGCCCGTGTGTAGCTGTAAGTTTACCCCATTCTCAAAGATGGCGGCATACGGAGGCTTCCGAGTGCGCAGCCACGCAATTAAAGACTTGGGAAAAGAGGAAGCGTCTGTCCTGGTGCTATTCGTGTACGAAACAGCGACACGTAAGCTATTGACGATCGTCAGCCCTCGTCCTACTGCGCGCCGTGGATATGGAACAGTGCTCAATCGTTTAAGGGGGGCTGCCCTGTTGATAGGATTTCATTAGGTTGTACCGGCACTCGCTCTGTTTGCTTCGAGCGCAGTGGCCGGAGAATCCGTGTACCGAGTACCACATGTACCCAATGTCGGCACTCTGAGCACGGGGCTGCCTTTGCCTGAGGCAACGCACTGGGGGCTCGTACGGTCGATACACGCTACGCCGCTGGTATCGGTGGACTGGCTGCGAACAGTGGACGGGCGGGCTACCTAAAGGTGCTGATCGAATCCCGTGGGATACTTGGGTCACCCTGATTGATGGGCCACCGGCGGGCACGAGCCGTCGAAACACCATGCGCTGGGACATGATGCTGAGAAAAACAGTGCATATGACCAGATCCTCCACTTCCCACATCACAAAGATGACGACGGGTCGCATCGCTGATTAAACGCAGGCGCGGCAGGACGGACGCCTCGCAGCTCGAGCTTCAGCAAGTAGTACTTCCCACGGGCCGACTGGCTTGGTCTCATCGCTGGGCAGACCATTCTGATGAATATTACAGATTACCCCACGTCTTCTTGTATCTGCGTGGTGCAGTAACTCAAGCAATCGAGTCTCGTTCTCGTGCGTCCATACGCCCTCGCCCTTAAAGCACTTTTCTACAGAGAGGTCCGCTGCGCGTGCCCACCTGACACTGTCGGCTGCGCTGCTCACCCTGTCGACTGCGCTGCTCACTCTGTCGACTGTGCGGCTGTGCATGGTAGGTACTAGAATTGAGGGTCTCTGTATCGCACTGTAGAGCGACCAGTTCTCCGTATACTGCGTGCGGTCGTAGAGTGTGAGTAGCGGATCCGACACAAAAAGAGAGAAAGCGCGGACGGCTGAGAACGCGTTGACGCGCTTCTGCCTGCAGACCCGCCAGTGGCGGAAGCACGGACCTGGAAACCGCGTCGGTAAAAAGGTCGAGTGCTATTCCCACAACAGCCCCCGCTCCTATCTAGATTTCATGCTGTCGAACCACGTACAACTGCTGCACTTTTGCGCTCTCGAGATATTCTGACTGACTAGAGCTGCACAACCGGCTGGTGCAGGGAGCAGCGCCGCCACAAGTGTAGCGCACTACCGTGAATCGAATCGGCTGCATGCAAAGCTGCTCCAGCCGCGCGACCTGCAATTTGGGCGACACTGACTGCATCGGAAAGGTGTTGAAAAGGCTGTGCCATCTCGTGGAATCAGCACCGGTCGGTGGTGTCTGCGGTACCGATGCGAAGACAGGTTGGAATGTCGTGTAGACACACTTTATATGTGCCAGAGTGTGCGCTTTTATGCACGCGTCCTAGCCACGTGAGTGTCTGTGGGTCTACCTGCACGTGAATGCCCCTGTTTGCGTGTGTATACGCTCATCGATGCGGAGCTCGCGTCGTTGGCTTGTCGGAGTGGTAGTCCCTTGCCGCAGTGCAGATTTCTGCAAGCGGGCGGCCTGACCAGTGGAGTCACCTCTTCCTCATAATTTGTCTTCAAATAGTGCAGGACGTGCAGTATTCTGCTTCCTTTGTGTTGGTCGCCCTTTCCTTTGCGCCAGTGAGCTAGAAAGGTCAGGCAGATATTAGCACCATCGGACGACGCATAAACATGAGCCGCCGAAGCTCAGGAAGGCAAGCAGTACTTTTGGCCTGCGGGGTGGTCTCTGCGCACTTTACTTGCAATGATTTCACCTAGTAGGCCGATCCGGCACCTTACAAGCTGATCACAGCTGTTTTGCCTGCGGCGAAGGAGGCGCCTGTCCACTCCTGAGTTTGAGACTTTACGCCTTCGGGCTTCTGCAGGAGCGAACTCCTGCCGCGCAGCCCCGCTGTTCATCTGCACGCACAGCAGAGCAGCGTTTTGCTGGCTTTTTTTTCCTTTCTTATCTCTCTCGGCCAGCACCGATGCGCCTTCGGTAGCTTCAGCGACGCCACTATTTTAGCGGTTGCCGTCTGCTTGAGGTAATCCCGATATCGCAGACAAGTACGATTGTTTGGACCATGATTCGAAGCGTCTACCATGCTACTACGCTCTTGACATGTTTTCAGGCCTCCTAGAGCTGTTGCGCGATGTGCATGGCATGCGATACGGACAGCTGACAGGCTCTGCGCAGACGCCTGTATACAGGAAAATAGTGGTATGACACCACTGCAAGCTCAGCTTTCCTGTTCCGGTACTGGTGCTTCTTCGCGGTCGGGGAAAGACGTGCCGTACCCCTAATAATTACCTGTGCTTCCGCTAAGGCACCGGAAACTCTACAGGGACGTGAAGATTCACAAGGGCTGCTTCGACAGAAGCGAAATTAAGAGAGGATGATACTTCGTCGTAGCATCTCCGTCTACTCGAATTGTCGCGTTACCTGGTGCGGCGACGTAGTGGACAGAAAACTCGTCTTGCTAAGAATATGCTGAGCGCACAAGGACAAACGCACCTCTATGTCAAGGCACTATCTGACCGCTGTATGTATACGCACCGTCCCGTGTCGGAGCGTCACGACTGTGAGACTCCACAGATGAGTTCCATCCGTATGTCTTCCTCTGTGATCCGTGCCCAAACCGTCATTGATGAGGTGCGGCAAAGGCGTGGCTATCTTTAGTTGCTGAGTTATACATGAAGGCGCATACAGCTGTTCACGGCGGCTGGGCTTGTATGCACTACCCCTCTGCTATCACGGCCTTTCATTTTTGTTTGAAGAAAGGAGCGCCTCGATGTGTCAGCGCGCGACAAGCGCATACACGTGCGTGTGGCCCCTTGACGTATAAAAACAACGAACTGTACTGTCCGCCGCCATCATGCCAGAGCGCTCTCCACTCACACAGACGGGCGGACTGCACCCCGGCGCCAGCAGTTTTGATTTTGCACGCCATCGCAGAGAAATCGCGTTTGCAGAAGCTGCCGACGAGCACCGGAAACGCGTCGACGACACGAAGAAGCGGGCAGTCTACCAGGCGGAGAACTATGATCAGTTTAAAAACCTGGTAGCCACCTGCCACCTGCGGCCCCTCCAGCAAGGCGAGCTGCAGAAGAAAACGCTCGCATATTGTTCGTTAAACAAAGCTGCAAGGCG
>SJYA01005064.1:0-25169 GCA_006410615.1 Neotragus moschatus
GGGGGGGCGGAATCCACAGACAACTACATTTCTTTTTTTCTGAGTCTGTAGCAGACCTCAAGTCAATCCAGTTGTGCGAGGATGAAAAAAAGAAAATTCACTCGTCATTTCCCCTCTTCTCTCTTCCTTAATACCTTATTTTTTGCTTTTGTTCAGTTGGCAGTAGTGTATCTGTTTCCTTGCCTTAAATCTAGAGAGTAAACTCTTGAATGTTAATTAAACCAGTTGTTTCTAAATTGGGAAGGCAGCAGAGATAGTGATCTGGAATATTCTGTCGTAGGTGACTAAGTAGATAGTAGCATCAGTTCACCAAGTTAAAGTAGACAGGGAGGGAGTATGTGGGCAGGGTTGCAAGGAGGAGTGGCCAAATTTGGGGACATGTTGACTTTGCCATGCCTCCAACTGCCTAAATTGGAGATGGCCAGTATATTTTTGGATAATCAGAACCTGCGATTTTAGAGAGAGAGAGAGAGGATATCAGCATATTCTCACAACAGGGAACAGATATGATCACTCCTGACAATCTAGAATAGTTGGAAGGGGTAAATCAAGCATCTCTGGGAAACTGTTCAGCCTCAATTCTTGAGCCTTTCTTTCTCAAAACCTGTACTGCAGACATACTAAATGGGAAAGTGCTGTATCCTTTCTTATCTCCTGGTTGAATTTGTAGAACTGATATTTCTTCTGCTCAAAACCACCCATCGACCCCATCCCGCCTACTTTACTCTCTTTTAATCTAGTTAAATTAGATTTAACTGCCTTCCCTCCACACTCCAGGTTTGAGTTTACATGCCTCTTTCTCTAGGATCTGTTCCCTGGGCCTCTCTGTTGTGTATTTCCAACCTTTTATTGTTCTTATCACAGATGTTGTGACAGTCATGTTACTTCTTTGTATTCCTCCCTAGATTTTATGATTTGAAGAAATCATATTTATTTTGTGATTTGAATAAGTCATATTTATTAAGGGTGAGAGCAGGAGGAAGCACAGTGGCTCAGATAGTACCACATGTTAAATGAGAGTGAATATATGTGAATCCCAAGAAGCGAGAAAGGCGGGTGTATCAAGGTGAGAAGTATCAAATTTTCCATAAGGGCCAGATAAAATAAACTCCAAAATATTTTTGTTGGATCTGGCACCTGGGAAACTTAGTGATTTTATTTAGTAAGAGTAAATTCAGTACATTGATTAGAATACAAAACTGATTTTAATTGCTAGAGAATGGGTGTGAGATCTGAAAATGAAGACAGCCTATATGGAATCTTTCAGGAGGCTTGGGTGAACCTAGACAGTTATTCCCCTCTTACTATACTATTTATTGTGTGCTTTATTATTTAGGATCACAGTATGGTATAATGGATGAGAGCACAGACTCCCCCTCTTAGTGTTTTTATAATGGGAAAATTACTTAATCTTTCTAAACCTCAGTTTTTATCTATAAAATGAAAATAATAAAAATGCCTACCTTGAAGCTATGGTAAGGAGTAAAGTATAATATAGAGAGAGCATGTGACACTCTTAGAAGTTACTGGTGTAAATAAAGCGCTTAATAATTGTTAGCTTCTTTTAGCTTATGTGTCACCTCAACATAAGTACTTCACATGTATCATTTATTGGACTCTTTAGAAGAACTATATTGTTATTCCTTATTTTTTCAACTTTATTGAGGTTCTGTTAGCAAAATGTACATTATGGTGATTTGATATACATGTACATCATGAAAAGATTCCCATCAACTAGTTATTGTTATTATTCTTTATATTTTGCAAATAATAAAACTGGGGCTTAGAGAAGTTACTTAACTTGCTCCAGGTCGCACAGCTAGTAAGTGGTGTTGATTCAACATTATTAGATTTGGAATCTGCCTGCAGTGGAGGAGACCCAGGTTTGATCCCTGAGTTGGGAAGATCCCTAGAGAAGGGAATGATTGCCCACTCTAGGGTTCTTGCTTAGAGAATTCCATGGACAGAGGAGCCTGGCACACTAGTCTATGGGGTCACAAAGAGACAGACACGACTGAGAGATTAACAATTTTACAGTTTCATATATTAAGCATTCAAGACATACCTAACTTTATTTTTTTATTTCTAGGCTATGCAGTTCATCTGTGAGTTTTTTTCAAATTGTCACAAATCTCCCCAAGTTTTTCCAATTTGTTTTTCGAAAAAAACCAAAATCTAAGTGGACCTGCCTGCACAGTTCAAAGCTGTGTTATTGAAGGGTTGGCCATAGTTGAGTGGGTTATGGGGTGGTGCACGAGGACAAAGGAGCATTTTAAGCAATATTAAGAATGTTTTTGAGGTTTAATCTATTTATTTTTAGAGTGGCCCATCATAATTTATAAACTAGGGACATCAGTAAACATTTTTAGGAAAAGTGACATTTTTTTATAAGTTTCTCTGTTTTTTGATTTGGTGACCTATTAAGCTTATTTATAAGTAAAACATACTCATGAAAAAATTAAAATTATAAGAGGTATCAAATGGAAAGTAAATTTTCTCTCTTCATAACCCCTCCCTACCATGTATGCATAGACATTTTCTGTACATTTTCTGTTTATGTGTTTCTCCTATGTATATATGTGTAAAGTGCATAGATAAAGACATAACCTTTTCACAAGAACTTAGGTAAGGCTCTTCCTATACATTCTGCAACTTGTATTTCACTTAGATGTCTTTCTATGTAGAATATGTAGGTCTTCCTCCTCAGTGGCAGTGTCTTTGGAAGGACCTGATAGAATTTATTTAATTCATTTCTCGTTGATGGCCCTAACATCTTGCTGTATTTTTCTTTGTTTTTGTTATTGTGAGCAATGCTTCCTTCAGTCTCAGTGTGTTCATCTTTGTGTACTTAAGTCAGAAAATTGCTGGATCAAAAGGTGTATTCGTTTTGAATTGTAATAAATACTGGGTTTTTCCCTTAAAGAATAAACATCCTCCCATCAACAATGTACAGTGGTGCCGATTTCCCCAAAGTGTTACTGCTAGGCGCACTGTGAAACTACGGTTTTGTTTTAGGATGCATTTCCTATTTGAATCGAACTGAGCTTAGTTTATTTGCTTAGTATTTGTATATTTATTTTTCTGGGAACTTTCTGTGAGTAGTCCATCATTTTTCTGTTGGGTTTTTAGGCTTTTTCTAAAGCACTCATTGTAGCCCTTTGTCATAATTCTTGGAAATATTTTTCCCAGTTTGTTGTTTATCTTTGACTTTATTGTTGTCTTTTTATTCCCAATTATAAATATTTAGTATTTATGTAGTCATATTTGGCAGACTTTTTCTAAATAGGTTCTTAAGTGATACTTTTAAACCCAGCTATTGCTCTTTGAAATTACAAGTTTTTCCTGGGAGACCACACTGATAAGTCTCCTTAAAGATGGCTTGAAATTTCTTATCCACTATTCTTTAGATGCTGCTCTTGAACGTTAACATGCTTTTAAATCCTATCTACAAATGGAGGTGGTGATGACATCCTGTAGACTGGTGTTTTTAATCACAGGTTTAGGACCTGAGAGATTGGCACTCCTTTAGCAATTTAAAAATTAATCAGAAGTATTTTAAAAACTGTTATCTTATAATTTTGTTGTTTAGCTTGCTTATTTACTTATTTATTTATATTTACAGAATAATAAGGCTGTCTGCAAAGATTTGAAAAATGGCAACAAATGAAAGTATCAGCGTCTTTAGTTCAGCATCCTTGGCTGTGGAATATGTAGATTCACTTTTGCCTGAGAATCCTCTGCAGGAACCATTTAAAAATGCTTGGAACTATATGTTGAATAATTATACAAAGTTCCAGATTGCAACGTGGGGATCTCTCATAGTTCATGAGGCCCTTTATTTCTTGTTCTGTTTACCTGGATTTCTGTTTCAATTTATACCTTACATGAAAAAGTACAAAATTCAAAAGGTGAGTATAATGGACTTGCACTGGAGTATTATCATTAGTCTTGTTGAATATTTTTAAAGTAAATATAATTTGTAACTGAAAATAGACTGTACATCAGGGCTGTCCAACAGACATGTAATGAAGCCACATACATAATTTCCTACTAGAATATATTAAAAAGTAACAAAAGGGGAGGAATAATGTTCACAATATGTTTAGTTTAATCCAGTAAATCTCAATTATATTTCAGTAAGTAATCAAAATTAAAAAGTATTTAATGGGATATATTGTGTTCTTATTCTTACAATAAGTTTTCAAAATTTAGTGTATATTTTACACTAATTTTAGCTCATCTCAATTAAGACTAGGTGTGTTTAAAATGTTCAGTAGCCACATTTCTAGTTGCTACCATATTACACAGCATAACCCTAGACCATTACTGATAAGGTTTCAGAAAGAATTTGTTGAATTGTGCCTTCAATAGATGTGATGTTTATCTAATTTGAGTTTATAAGTTTTATTTTAAAAAATTTTATTGAGTTATAGTTGATATAAAATAAAATTAGTTTCACATGTACAGCATTGTGATTCAGAATTTTTGTACATTGTGTTCCACCTTACATTATTATGAAATACTGGCTGTATTCCCTATGCTGTCCTTGTTTTCCTGTGCTTAGTCACTCAGTCGTGTCCAGCTCTTTGCAACCACATGGACTGTGGCCTTTGAGGCTCCTCTGTCCATGAGTATTCTCCAGGCAAGAATACTGGATTGGGTTGCCATGCCCTCTTCCAGGGGATCCTCCCAACCCAGGGATCAAACCCAGGTCTCCCATATTGCAGGTGGATCCTTAACCGTCTGAGCCACCAGGGAAGCTAACAAGGGAAATTACAAGTAACGAGGAAGTAATAGCCTTGTTACTTAACTATTTTATATGTAGTATTTTGTACTTTTTTTTTTTTTTTTTTTTAAATCTCCTACCTCTGTCTCACTCCTTCCCTCTTTCTCCCTGCTGGTTGTAACCTCTAGTTTCTTCTCTATATCTGAATCTATGTTTTGTTTTATTCATTTGTTTGGGTTTTCTTCTTACATCTAAGTGATAACATACATATTTATCTTTCTCTGACTTATTTCAGTCAGTGTAATACCTTCCAGGTCTGTCCACGTTGTTGCAAATGGCAAAATTTCATTCTTTTTAATGGCTGAGTCGTCTCTTGTGTGTATATACCCCATCTTCCACCGTTCATCTGTTGATGGACACTTGGATTGCTTCCATATCTTGGCCATTGTAAAGAATGCTGGTATGAATGTATGGTGTGCATGAATCTTTTCTAATTAGTTTTTTTTTGATTTTACAGATATATACCCAGGAGTGGAATTAATGGGTCATAAGATAATTCTATTTTTAGTCTTTTGAGGAACCTCCATACTGTCCACAGTGTCTGCACCAGTTTACATTCGTGCCGACTGTGTACTGAGGTTCCCTTTTCTTCATATCCTCACCAACATTTGTATTTGTAGTCTTTTTTGATAATAGCCATTCTGACAGGTGTGAGGTGATATCTCATTGGGATTTTTATTTGCATTTCCTTATTGATTTGTGATGTTGAGTACTTTTTCATGTGTGTATTGGCCATCTGTATGTCTTTGGGAAAATGTCTGTTCAAGTCTTATGCTCATTTTTATATCAAATTATATGAGCTGTTTTTGTGTTTTAGATACTAATCCCTAATCAGTCTTGCAAATTAAATAACTTGCAACTATTTTGTCCCATTCAATAGTTGCTTATGTTGTCAGGAGTTTCCTTTGCTATGAAAAACATGCTTTAAAGTTTAATTAGGTCCCATTTGTTTGTTTTTGCTTTTGTTTCCTTTGCTTTAGGAGACAGATCTGTAAAGGTATTGTTGTGATGTGTTGTCTTCTATGAGTTTTATGGTGTTCCCGTACAAATACTAAAATTATTTGTTCCAGTTCTAAAAAAAATGCCAGTGGTGTTTTGATAGGGATTGCATTGACTCTACAGATTATCTTGGGTAGTGTGGTCATTTTAATAATAATTCAATTAAATATAACAGTTCTTCCAATCTAAGAACATGATGTATCTTTCTATTTGTGTTATCCATTTGTGTTTCTTTGATCTGTGTCTTAAGAGTTTTCTGAGTACAGATCATTTATCTCTTTAGGTAGGTTTATTACTAGGTATGGTATTCTTTTTGCTGAAATGGTAAATGGGATTGTTTCCTTAATTTCATTGGTAGTGTATAAAAATCTATTGATCGAGTTCCATATATTAATTTTGTATCCAACAACTTTACCAAATTCATTGATAAACTAGTAGTTTTCTGGTAGTGTTTTTAGGATTTTTCGTGTTATCTGCAAACAGTGACAGTTTTACCTCTTCCTTTCCAATTTGGATTCCTTTTGTTTCTTTTTCTTGTCCTATTGTTGTGTCTAAGACTTCCAATACTATGTTGAGTAAAAGTGGGCATCCTTATCTTGTTCCTGATCGTAAAGAAAATGTTTTCAGGTTTTTACCATTGACTGTTAGCTGTGGACTTACCATCTGTGGCCTTTATTATGTTGAGATATGCTCCCTTTATACTCACTTTATGGAGAAGTTTTATCATATATAAATTGTAATTTTTGAATTAGCTAGAAGGGAATCTTATGGGGATTCATATTATTTTGCAATTCACTACAGTCCTCAACTGTAGTGAGGACTCAACTCTTCAGTGTTGTTAATATGCTAAGACTTTGATCAAGAGTGTTAAAATTTTGTTTCTATTCTAAATATAGCATGGTTTTTCTGCAGCATTCATGTCATCTTCCAAAAAATGATGATGTTCCTAACTTCTCAGTATTTGCTTCAGTGCACTGTTTCTTGAGAGCTTGCATACATGGTACATCTTCTCAGGTTTAAACATAGGGAAAATAATGAACTCTTGTAACTGAAGAGTTTGACACAGTTCTTAGGACAAGTTTCTGTACTATATTGTTAGAGAAAGAAAGAATTTATCAACACTTAGTAAACCTATAATAGTTTCTAATGCTTACCATTAGCTTTTTTCAAAAAGTCATGCCAAACTCAGACTTGAGCACACAGTCTTGATTAAAGTAGGCCTTTTGGGAATGTTCATCTAAAGGTTGCACTCATTGAGTTCATGTCTGGTGGCAATCAGTACACCCATCCTCTGTAATCAGTCTCTTCACTTTGTAGCCTCTCCTGGTGAGTCTCACTTTAAGCAACTACTAACATTGATCCTTTCTGGGGATAGTGCATGGGGCCAGCTGCTTGTAGACTCCAAGTCAAAGGAGGGAAGAACAAAGAGTAAAGGGAGAAAGAATGAAAAGGGTTGTGGCCTAAAGGGGAGAGTATCCTGTTACTGTAAATAAAGGACACAACATTTCCAAAATGCTTTTTCTAAAAAGGCCTGCTTTGAAAGGCAGAATTGTGTTTGAATGTCTTAAGTTCTCATGCATGTTTGGAATTCGGACTGCACTGGGTCACCCACTGCATTATTTATGGGGCTGATTGGTTGGTTGTATGACTCTCCGGCCAAACTAACCCTCTCTGCCTTCTGCCCTCTAGTTGACTCACTGGTCAGAAGTGGTAACTTTTTCAGAGAGAAAGACCTGTTTCAGTTAAGATTTTATGAAGACTCCAGAGAAAAATATGACAAAAGAAATGTGACAAAAGAAAGCAATAATCTAGTTTACAACTAGTTACTTATAAACAGAGATTGAAAACCTTCAAGTCTGTGCTTAGCATGTTTTTCTTGAGTTTCGCAACCATTAAAGTCCTTGCTTTGAGTTTTTTTGATAATAAAATTAACTGAAGATTAATCAATGCAAGTTTTCACAATATAGAAGGATTTAAAAACAAGCCAATAAGTCAGTATAAATTAATACAGATTTATGCATTTTGAAGGCAGATACCCTGAAACACTGACTGATGGAGCAACACCAAAAATTCTGCTTTGAAATAGAATAGACAGTTACTGTACATGCTTGCTAGGGGAAGGGTGATACTTCTGTGAAAGTAAAGAAATAGACTGTGCAGGATTTTTTTTTTTTTCCTTTATGTCATACATCTTAATAATTCTCTAGGAATTTTCCTCAAAGATTTATACATTAGAAACATTCTTTCTGAAATCTGTGACCCTCATAAACAGTAAATCATGTGATTTTTTTTTTAAGTTATAACTGATTTCTTTTTCTGTTAATTTCTACAGCTACATCAATGTTAGATTCTAGCCAAGATATCACCAGTTAGTTAAACATAGTTCTTTGGGGAAAAGAGTGGCTTTTCCCACCCAAGCCAGAATCTTTCATTTATTTTGTCCCCAGTCACAGACTGTAAGTTCAGAGGAGCAAGGTCAGATCATGCTCAGAGCAGAAATAGACAATTATAATCTTGCCTAATTCCTTCATTTTATTGTTGAGACTAAGATGTGAGCTTCACAGAGACCCTGAGGTTAGAACCAACTCCGACGGATTACCAGTTGAACTCTTCCTTTTTTGTCAGGGAAGGAAGCTCTTCTAAAGAATTTCAGGAACAATACTGGAACCCTAGATTTTAGTTAGTCCCAAGTTCTGCTAATAACTGCCTCTGTGATCCCGGGCAAAATGGTTGACTTCTGGGCCTCTGCAGAGGTCAGTGGTTTCCATTGCAGATTTCTGAATTTAGGGGTAAGAACATTTAAAAGAGCAAAAACCATTTATTCTTTACTATCTTTTTGTAAAACCAAAAGCACTTCTTAACTAAGTACAGCCCTTTGAATTGAATACATATTCACTTTTCTTTATGGCTTGCTGAGCAAGTTGATAATCCCGATGGGGTTTTGTGAACATTTTTCTACATTGATCACTTCCTCATTTGACTTTAATCTGTGAACTTCATCTGTGGCCAGTAGCTCTCCATTCTTTGGGAGCCACAGGACACATTTGTTTCTGAAGTTCTTTCAGCTCAGAGAGTTTCTAATTCTGTCAATGAGTATGAAGAAAAATGCACTTATTTCTGGGAATGAAAACCACTGAATGGTGTTGCCTGCCTGTGTAGTAAAGCTTTCAATGCTGTGTGTATAGCTCCCTCAGCAATTGGGAGAACTCAGCTCTGATTGTAGCATGACACACATCTTCATCTCTGGAATTCCTGATAAAAGTAAATGATCCATGGGCAGCAAAAACAGGACTTACTTATTCTGTAGTGTTGCTTTGGTTTGCTCTGTAGTGTTGCTTAAAGATCACTTGGACTATTATGCCTGGGCCTGAGTTTTGACAATTTCTTCATCTGTTTATAGTAGTGATAATAGTTGTCAAGAATTTAGAATGTTGGGAGTGAGTGTTATAGTTCCTGGGCCTTAGTTACTGTAACTTAGCAATTATAATACAGAATCTACATAACATAGGATTAATTAAATAACATAAATTTCAGGTCCCTTATAGACATTAGAGAAAAAGCTAAGAATTTACTTTTAGTTTTCAGGTGAAACTTCTGATAGCAGAAGCTAATACTAAATGTTCTAATTTTTTTCTCCATAGGATAAACCAGAAACATGGGAAAACCAATGGAAATGTTTTAAAGTGCTTCTATTTAATCACTTTTGTATCCAGCTTCCGTTGATTTGTGGAACTTATTATTTTACAGAGTATTTCAGTATTCCCTATGATTGGGAAACAATGCCAAGATGGTATGTAGATAAAGATTTGATTTTTATACTCAGTTATGGTTTATCATCCAATTAAAATATGCTTAGTATTACCTTCTTTCTTCATTTGGTTACTGTTTGTTATTAACTTTGAAGTAAACAAAATATAGAAAACTATAGTAGAAACTTGAAATGTTCCCATTTTTATGTGTTTCTGTATTTTAATATCTTTATTGGAGAGTGAGTTTCTTACATGAGAAGTTTCCATGGCATCCTTTATATGATTATGTACAGAATACAGAAGCTTATACCAAGAAAAAAATATATTTTAACTCTAAAATGAGTGAAAAAAATGAGTATAAAGTTTATAAAAATTGTGTCCATATAGACACACACACATATTATATATTATCTGAGTTCATAAATATTTATGTTCAAATACTTTTTGTATTCTAGCTTTCTGTTTTGACTAAACCTGAATACAGATGTACAATATATAGATATGTGCTTTTCCTATTACTGTATATGCAACATATAAGAGAATTTGTGTATTTGTTCCTATATAAATAAAATATTTTTGCCCATTGCACTTACATGCTTCTCTTTGGCAGAAGAAAGTGATTTTACTATTAAGAGTAGTAAGTCCTTTATCAGTGTTACTCTTTGCCTAGAAATTTTGAGTTTTGTTTCTTAGCTCTGATTTTATAACTTTTTTTTAAAATTTATTTAGAATTGGTATGATGGTCAGCCTCTTTACCCCTTCTTCAGGTGGTATCATATATCTAGCTTGTATCTGTATGTATTATTTTGAGAATTTTTTGATCATTATAACCAGTTAAAATCAAGATAGTATTTGATTTTATGCAGTATCCAGCAATGATCCTAAGTAAAAGTCTAGATTGTTTTAGTAAGTTATTTTATCCTCATTACGGTATTTTCATTTTAAAGGTACATGCTTTCGGCAAGATGTTTTGGCTGTGCAGTGATCGAGGATACTTGGCACTATTTCGTACATAGGCTTTTACATCACAAAAGAATATATAAATATATTCATAAAGTTCATCATGAGTTTCAGGTATGTTAGAATTATATTTAATATATTTCTTACTCTTTGAGGCAAAAATGTTATTTTTTTAAAGAATCTGAACTTAAAAAAATTGTCAGTGATGTCTTTATTTCATATTCCTTTGGCATGATTGTTTAGAACACACACACACATAAACATGAACACAAAGCTAGTTCTACAGATTTTTTCTAGTATCCTAATTTCGTGGTAAATTGAGGCCTGAAAGAAAAACATTCATTTCTGTATTTTGGTTCAGAGCACTGTACTCACATAGCTGGGTACCTAGCAGTTTGATGGAGGCTCTAATGCTGTTATAATCATTGAAGCGAGACCCCAAAACAACAAACCTTGAATCATTAAATTTTTAAAACAATTTTCAACTTAGTTTTAATGCTTTTCCACCTCATTGCTAACTTCTTCCCACAAAACAGGGATTTTTTTTTTTTTTTTTTAATCAGAATTGCTTTGTTGTTAGCTTTGTCAGATTTGTTTCATTGGTATGTTCTGCATTGATCCTGATTACCTGATATGATAAATCAAATATCCCTTTCTTGGTAGAACAAATTCAGGTGCATAAACCAAATGTAGAATTCAAGCCAGTTGTTTTGATGCCTTTATCTCAAACCATTGAAATAGATCATATTAAGGACATCCCTAGGCCTTTTAATATTTGGTAAAAACAGAGAAATATCTTTGTTGAGAATTTACTGTTAATGTTTATATAGATATGACCAGATATACAGTTGACCCTTAATATCCATGGGTTCTGAATTCATGAATTCAACCAACTGAATATGCACATCCTTTGGAAATCCTCATTGAAAATATTTGGGAAAAAATTTTCAGAAAATTCCTAAAGACAAAACTTGAATTTGCCTTGAATGAGCAACTATTTATATAACATTTAAATTGCGTTCACAACAATTACACAATTACATAGCATTTATATTGTATTAGGTCTTGTAAGTAATCTGTAGATGACGTATATGGGAGGATGTGCATAGGTTATGTGCAAATACTGCCAAATACTGCCAAATATTAAAGTTTGGTGTCCATGGGGGTCCTTGAGCCAGTCCCTTTAGAATACTGAGGGATGACTGTATTATCATAACATATAGAAGGGATATAGTTTTATAAAATGATATGCACAAATAAATTTAAAATACGTGTGTATATTAGTCAGGTTTCTTCCAAGAATCAATAGGAGATACATACACACAGATTTATTTTAAGGAACTGTCTCATGTAGTTGTGGAGGCTGGCAAATCTGAAATCTATAGGGCAGCTAACTGGAAATGCAGGAAAGACTTGATGTTACAGGCCTGAATCTGAATTCCTGTGGGCAGCAGGCTGGAAAGGACGCAGGTTTTCTGTACTGTAGTCTTGAGTGTTCCTTCTTTCCTTGGGAAGCCTCAGTCTTTGCTTTTAAAACCTTTAGCTGATTGAATGAAGCCCACCTGCATTATGGAGGATCCTCTTTACTGATTTAAATATTAAATATTGATCACATCTAAAATAGAACTTCACACCAAATCTAGACTGGTGTTTGACCAAGCAGCTGGGCACCATGGCCTAGATAAGTTCATGCATAAAATTAACCATGACAATATATTAAGCAATTCTTACTTATTTTAGGCTCCATTTGGAATGGAAGCTGAATATGCACATCCTCTGGAAACCATAATTCTTGGAACTGGATTTTTCATTGGAATCATGCTTTTATGTGATCATGTTATTCTTCTTTGGGCCTGGGTGACTGTTCGTTTGATAGAGACTATTGATGTCCATAGGTAAGGTTTGGTTTCTATTCAGGTAGAAGGTATCATAAAATATCCTTTCTTCATGGTCATATATTATCTTATTTTTTTTTTAAATTGAGATGTAATTGACATATTGTGTTTTAGGTATACAGTGTAATGGTTTGATATATATATTGCTGATCCATCTTTATACATTGTTACAATTTTTTATGTGTGTGTGATGAGAACTTTTAAGATTTACTCTCTTTGCAACTTTCAAATTCACAAGACTGTTGACTTCAGCCTCTGTGCTATTCATTACATGCCTAAGGCTTAGTCATCTTACAATTGGAAGTTCATACCTTTGACCTCTTTCACCCATTTTACACACTCGTAGTCATTGTCATAGATTATCTTTTCTAAGTAGACTACTAATAGGAGAAGTTAAACTTTGTTAATGTTACTGTTTTTAAGAAAACAGGAGAATGTAATCAGGGAAAAGTTCAAATAATAGACTTTTTTTTGCATTCTTGTCTATAACTGTTGTCATTTTTATGGTGAGACTATATTCATGTATTATTTGGGAAAACGAAACAAACTTTTGGAAGTGCTGCAAAACTACCCTCCAAAGGGCCCCTCTTTACATGCCCAGCAAGAGCATGCAAGAATGCTTTCCCTGCTTCTGATAACCTTTTCCAGCCTGGACATGGCAATCTCATTCATCTTGGTTGCTGGGAGAGCAGAGAACCCTCAGGGTTGTGATCTGCATTTCCCAGGGACTGGTGAGGCTGCACGCCTGTGTGCTTGTTGACAACAGTTATTTTTTTTGTTTGAATTAGCATTTTATAACACTTGCCAACTTTTTGTTAGGTTATGTGTTTTATCACCTATTATGAAAAAGCGAAAGTGTTAGTCACTCGATCGTGTCCTACTTTTTGTGACCCCATGGTGTGTAGCCCATCAGTCGCCTTGGTCCATGAAATTCTCCAGGCAAGAATACTGAGGGATGGAGTGGGTAGCCATTCCCTTCTCCAGGGAATCTTCCCATCACAGAGATTGAACCGAGGTCTCTGCATTGCAGGCAGATTCTTTACTGCTTGAGCCACCAGGGAGACTGATAACGTTTTGGTTCACGTGTACGCTTTGTTCAGTTCAGTTCAGTTTGGTCTCTCAGTCGTCTGACTCTTTGCAACCCCATGGACTGCAGCATGCCAGGCTTCCCTGTCCATCACCAACTCCCGGAGCTTGCTCAAACTCATGTCCATCGAGTCGGTGATGCCATGCAACCGTTTCATCCTGTGTCGTCCCCTTCTCCTCCTACCTTCAATCTTTCCCAGCTTCAGGGTCTTTTCTATGGAGTTAGTTCTTGAATCAGGTGGCCAAAGTATTGGAGCTTCAGCATCAGTCCTTCCAATGAATATTCAGGAATGATTTCTTTTAGGATTGGCTGGTTTGATCTCCTTGTAGTCTAAGGGATTCTCAAGAGTCTTCTCCAACACCTCAGTTCAAAAGCATCAGTTCTTCAGTGCTCAGCTTTCTTTATGGTCCAACACTCATATCCATACATAACTACTGGAAAAATCGTAGCTTTGACTAGGTGGACCTTAGTTGGCAAAGTAATGTCTCTGCTTTTTAATATGCCATAAGGTTTATCATAGCTTTTCTTCCAAGGAGCAAGCATCTTTTAATTTCATGGTTATTACATGAAATTACAAAGTAGGTAACTTTGTTACATATGTTGTAAATATTTTCTCTCCCATCTGTCATTTCAATTTTAATTCTTGATGGTTCTTTTGCAGTACTGAAGTTTTAAATTTTTATATAATAAAATCTATCAGTTTTATTTTTTTCTGGCTTTTGGATTTCATGCCTTGCTTGAAAAGCAAGTTTAATGTTCCTGAAATACTGTTGAAAGAAATATACTTGTGGTTTTAATAAAAAATTTGGTTAAATAGTGTAATTCAGGCCAGCAATTATTTTATTCTCCTACAATGACCCTAAACCTAACCCTTACTTGAAAAAACATACTGAAACATCCACCCTTCCCCAAATAGAACACTTCTGTATTTTCTGCCCACCACTGACAAATATTATGTGCATATTTCACATGCTCCCTTTGTATTGATTAGAAGGCATTTTTTTGGTCAATTATTTCTATCTAATTCCTTTTCAAATGCCTAATACAATACCCTAATTCATTATCTAAACATGATTATATATGTTTTGAATTTTGGGGGGAGCTTTTATTTCATCTGTGAAAACAGAATGTGAAATTCTAGAAATTATTTCTGAATCATTAAAATAGCAAAATTAATGCTTCTAATCTGAGGCAGAGAAGTGGTAGATCATGTGTCCTTCTGTCTTTCTTTCCATTGCTCCTTTCTGTTTCCTTCCTTCTCGGCCTGCTCAAGGGAGGGAAGGATTGGGGTGATTCAAACTGGTATAATTGTAGATACCAGATTTTAGACTTGTAGTTAGAAATAATGACAGGTACTCTAAAAAGAAGTTGCAAAACAGTAATGCTCAGATTTAACCTTTGTAATGCTTGGTACTAATTTTGTGTAACTTTTCCTAAAAGACATACGTAGTATTATGGTTGTTACAAGCTTTGGTAAGCAAATTCCTCTAAAACAAACAAAAAAAATTCATGAAAATCTGTGTCTTAAGAATTCATTATTACAATTCTTCCTTCATCTCCTGATTGTAATATTAATATTAAATTCTATAAATTGCTCAAGTTTTTCTTTAATTACTGAAAGTGGTTTCTAGAGTATGTACCGTTTACTGTGAACTTTTATAAACATGTCGGAAATAAGTGATTTAGGTACAGTGGAATGTCATTTGAGTGTTTAACAAGCATATTATGGTCAATGAACATGTTGATGATTGATGGTGTATTTACTTCCTTAATAATTTTTATCATTTTCATTTCAGTGGTTATGACATTCCTCTCAACCCTTTAAATCTCATTCCTTTTTATGCTGGTTCTCGGCATCATGATTTCCACCACATGAACTTCATTGGAAACTATGCTTCAACATTTACATGGTGGGACAGAATTTTTGGAACAGACTCTCAATTTAATGCCTACAATGAAAAGATGAAGAAAATTGGGAAAAAGACTGAATAAGCATCTCATATAAACCTTCCGGAAAATATGCATTTCCTGAATTGAAGCTAGTAGCTAACATTGCTTCTGGGGAGCAGAAATATACATATGACTTGGCCAGTAAGTGATTAAAAGAATATTAACAACTTTTAATTAATTTCCTAGTGGGAGCTTTCATATATTTAAATACAGTTTTCCTGAGGAAGTTTTAAGGGCCATTTTGGTAATCTTACAAAAAGGATTTAAGGAATGGAAGGAATATTAATTGAAGTCTTTCCCCCAACATTGTACCATAGGCCTGAAGCCAAAATTGGTCTTTAAACCTTTTAAATATATAGTGGCCATTTCAGGAACTCTTGGTAGTGGTGTTGGCCTCCTGTTGAACTTTAAATACCTTTTTGGAATTTGCATAAAAATGAAATGCCATGGATTGAACTATACCAGTCTGTACAGTATGAGCGAGTGCTGAATCCAGAATAGCCAGTGCCAGGAATTTCTTCTTATCTGGAGCTGACCAGTTTGAAGTGACTCTTTGGGAAGTCCTTTTTGATTACAATGTACCATTGTTACCTATAAATTAAGGCATTTATGAATCGATGTAAGACTATTTTAGTCTAAAGGTTTTCAAGTTACTTGAACTTTTTAAAAAAATTGAGCTTCATTTCTGCTATTTACCCTTTCATTTTTGTATATCAAGTTTTCTTTGTACTTAAAGCAGTGTCCTGAAACTGTGCTGGCTTGCTGTATTTGCACTTGGAGCTATTGAAATAAATGTGATTTTGTTTGATTATTCCATTTCCAATGTAAAACATTGTCACCTTTTATTTATTCTTATCAGGAAAAGTGTAAAAATCNAAGTCCTTTTTGATTACAATGTACCATTGTTACCTATAAATTAAGGCATTTATGAATTGATGTAAGACTATTTTAGTCTAAAGGTTTTCAAGTTACTTGAACTTTTTTTAAAAATTGAGCTTCATTTCTGCTATTTACCCTTTCATTTTTGTATATCAAGTTTTCTTTGTACTTAAAGCAGTATCCTGAAACTGTGCTGGCTTGCTGTATTTGCACTTGGAGCTATTGAAATAAATGTGATTTTGTTTGATTATTCCATTTCCAATTTAAAAAATAAAAAATAAAAATAAAAAGAACTGGACATGGAACAACAGACTGAGTCCAAATAGGAAAAGAAGTACATCAAGGCTGTATATTGTTACCCTGCTTATGTAACTTATATGTAGAGTACATCATGAGAAACGCTGAGTTGGTGAAGCACAAGCTAGAATCAAGATTGCTAGGAGAAATATCAATAACCTCAGATATACAGAAATGCAGATTACACAATCCTTATGGCAGAAAGTGAAGAAGAACTAAAGAGCCTCTTGATGAAAGTGAAAGAGGAGAGTGAAAAAGTTGGCTTAAACCTCAACATGGCGTCTGGTCCCATCACTTCATGGCAAATAGATAGGGAAACAGCAGAAACAGTGAGAGACTTTATTTTGGGGAGCTTCAAAATCACTGCAGATGGTGACTGCAGCCATGAAATTAAAAGATGCTTACTCCTTGGAAGGAAAGTTTTGACCAACCTAGACAGCATATTAGAAAGCAGAGACATTGCTTTGCTGACAAAGGTCCATCTAGTCAAAGCTATGGTTTTTCCATTCGTCATGTATGGATGTGAGAGTTGGACCATAAAGAAAGCTGAGCGCTGAAGAATTGATGTCTTTGAACTGTGGTGTTGGATAAGACTCTTGAGAGTCCCTTGGACTGCAAGGAAATCCAAACAGTCCATCCTAAAGGAGATCAGTCCTGAGTGTTCATTGGAAGGACTCATGTTGAAGCTGAAGCTCTAATACTTTGGCCACCTGATATGAAGAGCTGACTCATTTGAAAAGACCCTGATGGTAGGAAAGGTTGAAGATGGGAGGAGAAGGGGACGAAAGAGGATAAGATGGCTGGATGGCATCACCGACTCAATGGGCATGAGTTTGGGTAAACTCCAGGAGTTGATGATGGACAGGGAGGCCTGGTATTCTGCAGTCCATGGGGTCGCAAAGAGTCGGACACAACTGAGCGACTGAACTGAAGTTCCCTAAGCATTCTATTTAAGTTCTTAACTGTCCCTTCCCAAGCAATTCTTGTCCTTCCCCCTCGCCCCTCTTTTATTTTTCTCCATATCATTTATATCTGGAGCTAGTGAAGGATAGGGAAACCTGGTGTGCTGCAGTCCATGGGGTTGCAAAGAGTTGAACAAGACTGGGCGACTGAACAAGACAAGAGTTACCAGTGAGGCACAAGGAAGTGCTTCCCCCTTGTGGACACGCCGCAGAACAACTTGACAACCACGCAGCTTAATCTGCAACAAGGCGGGCATGCTCAGTCGTTTCCACCACTTTGTGATCTCCGTGGACTATAGCCCGCCAGACTTCTCTCTTTAGAATTTTCCAGGCAGGAATACTGGAGAAGGTTGCCATTTCTTCCTCCAGGGGATTTTCCTAACCCCAGGGATAGAACCCGCGTCTCCCACACATCTCCTGCATTTCCAGCATTGCAGGCGGATTCTTTACCACTGAGCCACCAGGACAGTCCAACTGCAGTTGAAGGGCACTTCATATTCACAAAGCCTGCGGACTGTAAAGGACACCTGCCCTCAAGAAATGTCAAAAGGCAGGGAATCGATAAAGAATTCAAAAGAGGGCAGACTGGGGACTTCCCTTGTGGTCCAGAGGTTAGGAATTCGCCTTCCAATGCACTGGACACCTGGTTGATCCCTGGTCCAGGAGCTAAGATCCCACATTGCCATGGGGCTACTAAGCCTGCTCTAAGACCTGACATAGCCAAACAAATGAATAAATGTTTTAAAAAACAGAGCCGACTTTCAAGAATCCAATTGCAAGAGGGAAACTGTACTCACGCTGTTTAATACAAAAGCACAGGATAACATGCTCCACATTGCTAATTATTTAAGAAATGTAAGTGAAACTGACAACCGGGTGTCTTCTCCAACAAGACAGAAACGGCCACCTACAAAAATGTATAAAAATCAATATGAGAGGGGCATGGAGAAAAGGAAATCTTCCCTCCTGCGCCTGTGTGGGAATGTAAATAGCTGATAAGGTGCTATGGAAGCGCCATAGGAAAGGAAAGCCAGAGCTACATTAAGGTCCTGCAGTTCCACTTCTGGGCCTATGTGGATGAAACCATCACTGGAAAAGTCACATGTACTCCAGGGAGCGCTGCAGCACTATTTACAATACCAGGACAGGGAAGTCACCAAAACGCCCAATGACTCAGGAATGGAGAAAGGAGACGTGGCCCATATTTCCAATGCAATATTACTCACAGAAAAGAATGGAATTATGCCATTTGCAGCAACAACGACAGACCTAGACGTGATCATACAAAGTTAACTAAGAGAAAAAAAAAATATGTTACCATTTATGTGTGAATTTGAAAACCTGATAAAATTTAACTGATTTACAAGTAGAAACAGACTAACAGCCCTAGAAAAAAACTTATGATTACCCAGGGGCAAGGGGAGTGAGGAGCAGTAAGTTACAAGGTTGGCATTCACAGATACACACTTATATGTGTGTGTGTGTGTGTGTGTGTGTCTGTGTGTGTATACATATACATATATCAACAGGGAAGCCTGGCAGTGCTGCAGTCCATGGAGTTACAAAGAGTCAGACATGACTGAGCGACTGAACTGAACTTATATATATATATTCATACATAAAATAGACAGTCACCTGGGATCTACTGTGAGCACAGGGAACTCAACACAATATTGGCCAATAAGCTGAACAGGAAAAGAATCCATAAAAGAACTGTAAGGCTTGGAGAACCACACTCTGAAAAGGACACCAGGGACAGCGTCTAGTGGACTGACAAAGTTTATTATCTAACTGCACAGTTTTATAATTCTCAGGGAATAGAACATAAGGCAGACTTGCACGAGGCCATTCCAGATAAACATTAAAGCATTTAAGCATAAAATACAGTTCCCATCGCCCAAGACATAACATAGCTTTGGCAAAACTCTAAAGGGAGTCTTATCATGAAACAACAGTCCTTGCTTTCAGAAACAGGTGGTCAGAAGGAAGCCTTTGAACGCCTCAAGGCTGGGCGTATAACCCTTCATTATCCGTTCCCAGCCTCAGGCACTCGGTGAACGCTCATAACCCTTTGTTATGCTCGTTCCAGCTTCCAACCTTCGTCTTGAGTGGAGTAAATACATTTTCAGTATTTGCTTAAAGCCTTCCAGCTCCTCCACAAGAAAAGTTCTCTGTATATATAAAAATGTATCACCTAGCTGTACATTTAAAACAAAACATTGTAAATCAATTACACTCCAATATAAAGCCCAAATTTGTAAATAGAAAGGGAAACAAGAAAGCAGTACCTACTGTATTCTGCGCAGGCCTCGGTGTCCTGTGCTGGGTCACCTCCAGAAAGCCTGAGCGGGTTTGGGTTTCAAGCCTGGGGCACTGGGAGCAGTGGAGAACGTGCCACAAATGAGCGACACCTTCCATGCCCCGGTAGCACCTCGTCGCCTCAGGAGGAAACCACTATCTCAAGATAGGGGGCCCCTAAAGGTAAACCAAGCCAAGTGCGGCCAAAGGATGCTGCATCCTCTGGCCTGGAAGAGGTCTGAAAAGTCACCTGGTCTCCACATCTCCTGGACCTGACGTTCCTATGGTCAGCCTCCTTCCTTAAAGTTGCTCCTGGTATTTAAACCAGCAGCTGAAGTATATAGCGGTTTGGGATTCCTTGCAGGGGGTTGGGAGAAAGGAGAGGGTAAAGAAATAATGGAATACAAGCCCCTTGGGTGTTTATGCTGGCACATTCCAGTCTCGTTTACAACCCAGGAACTGGACTTCGAAAGTTCCACTTGCTTCCGTTTGAGTGGGGCATAAGGAAGTGCTGCCACCTTGTAGACATTTTTCCTAATAATAACTTTACAACCACCAACACTTAAGGGTCCTTCATATTCACAAAGCCTGTGGAGCTGTAACGGACACCAGCCCTCAAGAAGTGTATCAGGAATCGAAGGCAGGGAATTGAAAAAGAATTCAAAGGCAGGGAATTCAAAAGAATTCAAAAGAGAACAGACTTGGGACTTCCCTTGTGGTCCAGTGGGTAGGAATCCTCCTTCCAGTTCAGTTCAGTTCAGTCGCTCAGTCGTGTCCGACTCTTTGTGACCCCATGAATCGCAGCACACCAGGCCTCCCTGTCCATCACCAACTCCCAGAGTTCACTCAGACTCACGCCCATTGAGTCAGTGATGCCATCCAGCCATCTCATGCTCGGTCATCCCCTTCTCCTCCTGTCCCCAATCCCTCCCAGCATCAGTCTTTTCCAATGAGTCAACTCTTCACATGAGGTGGCCAAAGTACTGGAGCTTCAGCTTCAGCATCATTCCTTCCTCCTTCCAATGCATGGGAAACTGGTTCCATCCTTGGTACAGGAACTAAGACCATGTTAAGACCATAGCCAAGGCCACGTTAAGACCCCACACAGCCAAATACATGAATAAAGAAACATTAAAAAATAAAATCAGGGCCAATTTTCAAGAATTCAATTTCAAGAGGGGAAACTGTACTCACACCCTTTAAGAAACAGCACAGAATACCATGTTCCATCCACATGTCTAATTATTAAAGAAACGCAAACAAATCTGACAACCAGATGTCACCTGGACACTATCATACCAAGGGAACTTAGAGAAAGACAAATGTTACTACTTAAAGTTGGAATTGAAAAACTAATATAAATTGAAATCATTTGCAAAACAGGAACAGACTCACAGACTTAGGAAAAAAAGCCTTAAGATTACCAAGTGGAAAAGTGAGGGTGGACGAATAAATTAGAAGGCTGGCATTCACAGGTATATATATGTGTGTATGAGTGTGTGTTTGTGTGTCTGTGTATATAGATATACACCTATCTGTCTATTTTAAAGATATTAGGATCATGTCTAGTTCCCTTCTTGTTGCTGCAAATCTCTCCCCTGGAGACCTGTGTTGCCTGGTCCCTCTAGAAAAAACTACAGTCTCCAGATGGGGGATGGGAGAATGGGGGTGGGGACCCTCCTAGAGCTGAACCAAGGTTAGTGCAACCAAACGTGTTCACTATCTCTAACAATTAAGGAAATGCAACCCAAAGTACTGTGATGTAACTGCCGCACCCTAACATACACATTATTCTATGTATAATTTAGATAACCAACAAGGACCTACCCTGTAGCGCAGGTCAGTATATTCAATATCTGCTGATAACATATAACGGAAAAAGCTATCTATCTAGTTACCTTTATCTATTTTTAGTTATATATAGATCGATCAATAACTTCTGTACAATTGAAAGCATGTCAATTCAGTATACTTCAATAAACAAAATTACCCACTGTGTAATTCACAGCATTCAATTCCATACAAACCCCCCTCCAAATCATGGAACAATTTCTAATAAATAATTCTGTTCTTCTTTTAGTAATATGTCCTTTTCGTCTGTAAGGCCACCCCTTTTGCCCCCCTCTCCTGCCTCCTCCCCCTTCTTTTTCAACCTGGCTTCCTTTCCTCCCTTGAAATCTTTGATGTTAGTACTTAGATCTGAAGTTCTGTGTCTCTATAGGAGGTTTACTGAGAGACTGTATTTTTGTATTTAAGAGCTTCCCTGGTGGAGCCGAGGTTAAAGCATCTGCCTGCAATATGGGAGACCTGGGTTCGATCCCTGGGTCGAGAAGATCCCCTGGAGAAGGAAATGGCAACCCACTCCAGTATTCTTGCCTAGAGAATCCCATGGACAGAAAGGCTTGGTGGGCTACAGTTCACAGGTCGCAAACAGTCGGACATGACTGCGCAACTTCACTTTCACTTTCACTTAGTTTCTCTGGTTTGCCAAGTTGTTGGCTTTTTAGACAAAAAGATATCACACACCTAAGAGACTAGTATTTTTTCAGTTGCTCGGTTGTGTCTGACTGTTTGCAACCCCATGAACTGAAGCACACCAGGCTTCCCTGTCCTTCACCAACTCCCAGAGCTTGCTGAACTCATGTCCATCGAGTCGGTGATGCCATCCAACCATCTCATCCTCTGTTGTCCCCTTTTCCACCCGTCTTCAGTTTTTCCCAGCATCAGGGTCTTTTCCAGTGAGTTGGCTCTTTGCATCAGGTGGCCAAAGTATTGGAGCTTCAGTTTCAGTATCAATAGTATAATGCAAACTAAACCTCTGTATGCACTGGAAAACAAATAAATTCATGTGACTCCCTTTATTGTGATGTTCACTTCATTGTGGTGGTCTAGAAGTGAACCCACCCTGTCTCTGAGGTATGAGAATACTCCTTTTGAAGGAATAAATTTATGCATTTTTCTGCAACTGTGAGTCATCTTTTCACTTTTCCCCCCACTTTCTTGATGATGTTCTTTGAAGCAAAAAAGTTTACAGTTTTGATAAAGTCAAATGTATTTACATTCTTTGGCATTGCCTTTCTTTGGGATTAGAAGGAAAATTGATCTTTTCCAGTCCTGTGGCCACTGATGAGTTTTCCAAATTTGCTGGCATATTGAGTGCAACACCTTAACAGCATCATCTTTTAGGATTTGACATAGCTCAAATAGAATTCCATTGCCTCCAGTAGCTTTGTTTGTAGTGATGCTTCCTAAGGCCCACTTGACTTCACGTTCCAGGATGTCTGACTCTAGGTGAGTGATCACACCGTCGTGGTTATCTGGGTCATGAAGATCTTTCTGTATATTCTTCTTTGTATTCTTGTATATTCTTTTCTGTATATTCTTCTGTGTATTCTTGCCACCTCTTCTTAATATCTTCTGCTTCTGTTAGGTCCAAACAATTTCTGTCCTTTATTGTGCCCATCTTTGCATGAAATGTTCCCTTGGTATCTCTAATTTTCTTGAAGAGATCTCTAGTCTTTCCCATTCTACTGTTTTCCTCTATTTCTTTGCATTGATCACTGGGGAAACCTTTCTTATCTCTTCTTGCTATTCTTTGGAACTCTGCATTCAAATGAGTATATCTTTCCTTTTCTCCTTTGCCTTTAGCTTCTCTTCTTATCTCAGCTATTTGTAAGGCCTCCTCAGACAACCATTTTGCCTTTTTGCATTTCTTTTTCTTGGGGATAGTCTTGATCCCTGCCTCCTGTACAATGTCACGAGCCTCTGTCCATAGTTCTTCAGGTACTCTGTCTGTCAGATCTAATTCCTGGAATCTATTTCTCACTCCCACTGTATAATTGTTAGGGATTTTATTTAGGTCATACCTGAATGGTCTAGTGGTTTCCCCTACTTTCTTCAATTTAAGTCTGAATTTTTCAATAAGAAGTTCATGATCTGAGCCACAGTCAGCTCCTGGTCTTGTTTCTGCTGACTGTATAGAGCTTCTCCATCTTTGGCTGCAAAGAACATAATCAGTCTGATCTTGATATTGACCATCTGGTGATGTCCTTGTGTACAGTCTTCTCTTGTATTGTTGGAAGAGGGTGTTTGCTATGACCAGTGCATTCTCTTGGCAAAACTCTATTAGCCTTTGCCCTGTTTCATTTTGTACTGCAAGGCCAAATTTGCCTGTTACTGTAGCTATCTCTTGACTTCCTACTTCTGCATCCCAGTCTCTTGTAATGAAGAGGACATCATTTTGGGATGATCGTTCTATAAGGTCTTGTAGGTCTTCATAGAACCGTTCAGCTTCTTCAGTGTTACTGGTTGGGGTATAGACTTCGATTACTATGATATTGAATGGTTTGCCTTGGAAACAAACAGAGATCACTCTGTCACTTTTGAGATTGCACTCAATAACTTCATCTCAGACTCTTTTGTGGACTATGATGGCTACTCCATTTCTTCTACGGGATTCTTGCCCACAGTAGTAGATATAATGGTCATCTGAGTTAAATTCGCCCATCCCAGTCCATTAGTTCACTGATTCCTAACATGTCGATGTTCACGCTTGCCATCTCTTGTTTGATGACTTTCAATTTACCTTGCTTGATTCATGGACCTAACATTCTAGGTACGTATGCAGTATTGTTCTCTGGACTTTACTTCCATCATTAGTCACATCCACAACAGGGTATTGTTTTTGCTTTGGCTCCGTCTCTTCATCCTTTCTGGAGTTATTTCTCCCTTCTTCTCCAGTAGCATATTGGGCACCTCCCCACCTGGGGAGTTCATCTTTCAGTGTCCTATCATTTTGCCTTTTCATACTGTTCACGGTGTTCTCAAGGCAAGAATACTGAAGTGGTTTGCCATTCCCTTCTCCAGTGGACCACATTTTGTCAGACCTCTCCACCATGACTCATTAGTGAACTTCCAGATGTTCAAGCTGGATTTAGAAAAGCCAGAGGAACCAGAGATAAAATTGCTAACATCCATTGGGGATCATCCAAAAAGCAAGAGAGTTCCAGTAAAACATTTATTTCTGCTTTATTGACTACGCCAAAGGCTTTGACTGTGTGGATCACAACAAACTGAAAAATTCTGAAAGAGATGGGAATACCAGACCACCTGACCTGCCTCCTAAGAAATCTGTATGCAGGTCAAGAAGAAACAATTAGAACCGGACATGGAACAACAGACTGGTTCTAAATCGGGAAAGGAGTACGTCAAGGCTGTATATTGTCACCCTGCTTATTTAACTTCTATGCAGAGTACATCATGAGAAACACTGGACTGGATGAAGCACAAGCTGGAATCAAGACTGCC
>SJYA01005065.1:0-28193 GCA_006410615.1 Neotragus moschatus
CCAGTCCATTTTAGTTTGCTGTTGTGTCCAACTCTCTGTGACTTCATGGTCTGTACCCCACTAGGCTCCTGTGAAAGAATACTGGAGTGAGTTTCTATTCCCTTCTCCAGAGGATCTTCCCAGCCAAGGGATCAAATCTAGGTCTCTGGCCTTGCAGGTGTATTCTTTACTGTCTGAGCCACCTGAAATATAATTAAGAACAAACGATTCTTAAAACTTAATTAAGAGAAGGAAATAAATTGATTTAAAATTGAACAGCTTGAACAGACAACTAAAAATATATACTCATGGCAAATGAACACATGAAACGATAATTAACATTATTATTTATCAGAGAAATGCACATTAAAACCATAATGAGATACTGCTACTCACTTATCAGAGTGGCTAAAATTAAAATATGACTATAATAACTGTAGGCTAAGATGAAGAGAAAATGAAACTTTGATATACTATTTTTTAAACTCCTTAATTGAAAGAGTTTAAGGTTTAGAGAACATTAAAATGGCAGAAATTTGTTTTTATTAAATAGTTAAAACCTGACATGAAAATATATACTCAAAACCAGCCAAAAAAGAAGAAATTTACATAGACATAATATGAGGAAAATGTAGATCATTTCTTTAAATACAAAAAAAGGTGAGGAAATAGACTATCTGATGAATCACTGAAATAATGAATTACTGAAAAATCTCTACTGCTATCACTTTGGAACATTTTCATACATTTCATTTACATTAGTAAGAAATGCAGCTTGGAGAAGGAATGGTGACAATTTTTCTTTGGAAATTTTTATCTTATTTCCAGTGACAATGTAAATAGTTTTCTTCTTCAGCACCCTCACATTAGTCTGCCATTCCTATTTCTAACACATGCTAAAATAATAAGCTATGGACTAAGGCAGATCATGCTTGTGATTTGAGATCATTCACTCTGTAACTTTAGGAGCTTGAGCAAATATCAATCACCTTGAGTTTTATGTCCCTCATCTGTAAAATGGTAATCTTAGCAGATACAGCATTTGGGATACATAGAAGTAACTAAGTAAATAGTGTACTCATTATTACTGACCACCTGACACCCATCAGCAAAAACAACACACTTTCAGTTCCAGTCCATTTGACATATTTAGTATCAAAAATTCTAAACATACAACAATGGAAATATTCTATACTCTACCATGTGCATATCCACTCCCTTCCAACATGCCAATGCTAAATCTCATAGCTCAAAATGTTTGTTTATTTTAATATCAATAGAAACAAAATTTTTTTTTTGTCTTGTTGAGTTTCTGCCACAAAGTAAGATTTCAGGACCAATGTCTTACTGAATTAATATATTAAGAGAAGTTCCCTAAACAAAGAAGCCAGTAATTACAGTATAAAGTGTCACAACAGAACTAATTTGAAAACTTCAGGTCAACCTTGATACTTCAGGGTAGATGAGTCAAGCCTTAACAAAGATGTCTCTGAAAAACATCTGCTGCTTTTGTTCAGTTGCTAAGTCATGTCTGACTCTTTGTGCCCCATGGACTATACCCCACCAGGCTCTTCTATCTGGGATTTTCCAGGCAAGAACGTTGGAATGGGTTGTCATTTGCTTCTTCAAGGGATCTTCCCAGACCAGGGATCAAATCCACGTCTCCTATATTAGCAGACAAATTCTTTTCCAGTGAGCCATCGGGGAAGCCCCTCAAAATATCTAACATCGTTTTAAATGAACTGTATTTGTTTCTTCTCAAAAGTCAATTAGAAAACCCAACAGCAAGAGAAGCATCTTATTTTTACTGAAAAGAAAAGTTTCTGAGGAAAACTGTCACCTATTAATTTATAAATTCAAATGCTTTTACTGATTCTTATTTAACATGACATATTTTTGTCCCTCCCTATTAAATGCCTAAGAATAAAAATCTGAATTACTGTTAACAGTCAGTGAGTTAGGGAAACTTTAAATACTCTGGGTAAATTTCAGCAAAAGTCCATTGCTGCATCTGTCATCCCTTTGTAATTCCTTGAAGCTAATATGTTTATAAGCCTCGCCTTCTTATTACCAACTTGTAGTTAGATATTCAATACAATTTTCTGGAAGGATTTCACCACTTTTCAGATATTCTTAGCCAATATTTTTGATATAAATATTAGGCTCACTTTGCACAGCTATTTTTTGTAGTCCTATTTGGCATATCACTAGACAGGAATGCCAAAGTTTAAGTGATGAAGTCTTATAGTTCGCTGGGTGAGTTACAAGGTAACTCAGGCATTTTTGTGGGTCGTTCAATAAATTCTCCATTGAAACTTAAAGGCAAGTATGTCGAATTGCCCTTGAAAATGATTTACCATATCCTACTCACTTTTCCCATAATTCAATTCTTTCTCAAATTAAAGATACTATTCTGGTTTGTAAAATAACACTGGTTTTTAAAATAAAATGTAAGAGTAAAATAAATCATTCTCTGAACAGATAGTGGTGCAATTAAGAAATCAACAAGTGGGCAGTGCAGTAAAGTATCTGAGTTCTTGAAATCTATTAGGTATTTTTGTGCACCTACCATGTGTTAAGAACTTCTCTAAACTCTTGGAGATATGGTGGAAAATAAAATAAAGCCTCTGCTACCAAGAAGTTTCCATTCAGTTCAAGAATACCATGGAATTGGGATAAACTTTTCATCTTAATACACCAATGCAAACAATTTTGCAAAAGACCTTTTTTAGTTTGTTGTTGTATCTGAAGAAAAAGGAGTAAAGCATTTACAATAATGAAACTATCATATAAAATAGTTATTTCTAAGACTTTTTCAGCAGTCTTGAAACCTTTATGTAATCCTTTTACCATCTAAGATTAAAAACAAATGTATACTATTGGTTCTGTCTTTGTATGCTGTACTGAAGCATTGTGAGGGATTTAGAATGGGATTATTTTTAAGCTTATTGAGTCTAAATAACAAATTACCAATTTAGTACCTGGAAGTCAAAAGATGATTGCGGTCAGGTCAGATTAAACTCAAACCCTGAACAGTTTCTGTCTGATGGGCATACTTATAAAATGCAGGATAGTTTTATCAATATCATTTTTCTACTTCATTAGCTTTATTTAGCCTGGAGGCTGCAGAGCGGGACCACAGATCTCTTTACCATCAGTCCACTTCTATCAAGCTGTGAGGAAAATGACAAGGAAACTTCATTAAGCCCTAAAGGGCAAGTATGAATAGATGCATTTCCTTTCCCAGACTTCACCTCCAGAACTCTCTGATGATACTTGAGCTACCTTCA
This sequence comes from Neotragus moschatus, assembly GCA_006410615.1. NCBI lineage: Eukaryota > Metazoa > Chordata > Mammalia > Artiodactyla > Bovidae > Neotragus > Neotragus moschatus. The sequence goes on from SJYA01005065.1 coordinate 3,270, forward strand.
AAGAAGGATGCACTTTAATTAATAGAAATTTTCACTTACTCTCTTTCTATTGAATCTCCAGGAATTGTACTAATTTTTTCCAGTGGGGAAAAATTGGAATTTGTGGTCAGTCAATTAGATCATGTGATTATTTAATAGACAAAATGATGTACCTTATATCACCTAAATCCAATATGGAACCAGTCATGCAGATAAATTTTCATGCTTGAGACACAAAATTATTAAAGCAAACTTAACAGAACAGGAGAGTAGAGAGGAAAATGCTCATGTGGGTCCAATTGTTCTTCTCCAATCCTTTCTCACTACAGAGGATTTTAGATAGACTAAGGTTTCCCATGGTAATTCAACTAAAAATTATTAGACTCTTAATTCTCAGTTTCATTAACTCCTTTTTAAGAGAGTAAAATAAGATTAAGCTGAATCTAACTCAGATATTGAAACATGTTTCTCAGGCTCTCATGTCACTTGCATTAGCATTATTATTTGAAAATGTTTCTTTAAGGCTGAAGCAAAATCACCATCATCATCATCTTTGACTCTAGTCCTTCACTATCACCTATTCCTTTAAGAAAATATGTATCAGGGGATTAGTCTAGAGATAGAGGAAATTTGACAGAGTTGTCTAAAGTTTTGGCCTTTAGGTAAAATCTGAAACAGGTGTCTTAACATATCATAACATTGACCCACCTGCTACATAAACTTTTCTCTTGAGGGAAGTCAGAATAAGCAATCCCAACTGGCCAACTACAGTACTGAGTGCCAATATTAATACTGCATTGCTGCTTGCCTAGGAACTTATAAGCTATTATACCTTTAAAAAGAGTAATCATGTAATTCCCCCCTTGTAGCCACAATTCCCTGTTCAGTTCTTTCCTTAGAATGGCATTAGACAGAGAGCTCCTCTGTCTGAAAGCTTCTTTCTATTTGATATAGTAGCTGACAGCACTTCAGGGGAAGCAGGGCATCTTTAAAGTTTCAGTATCTTTTCAAATGATCTTTCTTGGCTTCCCCTGCCCGTTGGCTACTAAAAATCTGAAAGGCGCTCAGCAAAATCAACTTGCAGTTTCAAAGAATTTACTGATTTCAAGTCAACTTTGTTTAAAAACAATTTAAATACAGTTCATCATTCAAAAAATATAAATTCACACATTACAAATAACCTGAGGGCAGCCCCAGAATTTCTGGAGTGCTGAGAGAATGAGGCAGCCGAATGTGCAGAGAACCCAGAAGCAATGCATTCTTGAGCACAGGGTTAACTCAAAGCATCCTGCCACTGAACAAACCTCAAAAGCCACCGAATCAGCTTTCCCTTCATACCATCTAGTATGCACTGCTGCTGCGGCTGCTGCTGCTAGGTCGCTTCAGTCCTGTCCTACTCTGTGCGACCACAAAGACAGCAGCCCACCAGGCTCCCCGTCCCTGGGATTCTCCAGGCAAGAACACTGGAGTGGGCTGCCATTTCCTTCTCCAGTGCGTGAAAGTGAAGTCGCTCAGTCGTGTCTGACTCTTTGCGACCCCATGGGCTGCAGCCTACCAGGCTCATCCGTCCATGGGACTTTCCAGGCAAGAGTACTGGAGTGGGTACTATGACCTCCCAAAAGGCATGTCAGCCTTGAAGCTTCTCTTTCCATGTAAATTAATTATGCCGACAATCTTGTAAAAGGACTTAATTTAGTAAACAATTAAGCTGATGCAAAGGTATTAAAATTGCAGGCAGGAAGTGAGAAAAACATAAGGAGAGAGAGGTGGAAGGTAGTGCTCAAGAGACTAGGAGAGTAGGAGTAAAGGGAAGGGAGAACACGTGTTTAATTATTTCACAGGGACTACGTCCAAATAAGCTGGATTGATGAAAGACGGAAGTTATCCTTAAAGTGTTTCCTTTAACCCATCCATTCAATTATGTACCTTAATTATGAGTCTCTTGTTATGTGTACAGACTGTCCTCATACTGAGGGAAAAACATAACAAAGAAATATAATCTCCTTACCTCCAAGGTTCCTAAAATTTTATGGAGGGGATAGAAAACATGACTGGTAGATTGAAAGATGATGGACAGATAGACTCCGAATTATTTGCGCTGACTAAAGAAATGGGAGACTGGGGTAGGGGATTATTGAGAAGATGAATTTAGGGAGAGATGTGGAGTAGTATGTCAGCGGAGGGAATCTGTGGAGAAGACAATCCAATCGGAGGCAAAAGCCATAGCAAAAATAAGAACAGGGCAAACCATAATCTGAAACTAATGCAAGGTCTAAAGTGGCAGAAATGTGATGTACACAGGAATTTGGTGGAAGAGGAAATACAGGCAACTTGGGATCAGATTTTGGAGGATTTTATCACAATTTATCACAAAATATAAAAATGTTTTTTTTTAATATCTTGGTATACAGCAAAAAAACATCTAAAATTGTAAGTGCTTTTATCAACTCTTCAACTATAAAAAGAAAATTCTGATTATGTAGTACACAGTATAAACTATGGAGGAGAGAGGAAAATAAAAATCAACAACATTCACAGACTACTGCAATCATGTAAGAGAGGATCAACACAGAGAGACTGGAGTGGAGGCACACTCTCTCCCCAGGTTTGCCTCATGTAAAATTTGTTTGGAATTCTTATTAAACACATATCTTCTGTCATAGGATCAAAGGTATTTTATGCTTGTTAGTGTGAGATGAAGCTTGGGAATTTGTTGAATAAATATTTCAGATAATTTTTACCCTCAGGGTAACTGGGGAAAAAACTAAGGTAGTGGGCATGGGCCTGTAATCATGGTTACTTATGAGGAAACTCAAGCAAATAATTGTGCTAAGGAGTTGCAGGGGCATGCAGATATGAAAAGACCCCGTATTCATAACATGTTGTGTAATCTAAATATAATTAAGAGGTCAAGTGGGTTGGATGTTGTGTGGATTTAATTGCTTGTAAAATTAGATGATTGGAGTAGGACAGGTAGCAAAGAAACACGTAGACTTAGGTTTTGAAATACAGCTTAAGGAATTGTAGCAGAAAATGGATTGTCTTTTGGTAATGCTTTCCCCATTCATGGTGGCTTTTTAATGCTAAGGTTACAAATAGAGGTCATAAACACTTATGTTTCCTACATAAAAGTTAGTGGAAATGCCAGATTTAATATTTATATGCCTAGATTCCTCTCTTCTTTGGCAGGAAAAGTTTCGCATTTAAAAGTAAATACATCTCAGTGAGATACAGACATTTACTTCTTTTCCTTGTCTTGAAGGTCTATTTCCTCTGACTTAGCGGGATATGAAGAAAATCGGGTCTTATCAAATTTTTGAGATATCTGCTTAGGAGAGGGTTCTTTGAGCTCACACTGTTCCCTTGTGTTTGGAGCTCTGGCCTGGCTTAACACTTGCTGCTCCTGCCACCATAAAGTGTGATGCTGAAATTGCTTTATCTCCTAGAGGACACGTGCTTGATAGAATGATGCTCCAGCTTCGGATCTACCCATGCTGACGTGGACAAGGTCTCTGAAAGGTCCTCTGTCATTTGATTTTCCCCATGACTATAGCACCAGGCTCTGCTGAGACCAAATACATTGCCTTAATATAGTGTGACAAGTTACAAATGTTTTTTGGATATGGAAGGAGATAAAGTTTTCTGCTTAAAATAAATTTTTAGGATTCAAAGTACAGAATCAGAGGTTCACTCTTTGTAAGGGACGATACTTTGAGTTATGAGTTTATCCTTCCGTTCCTAAATTGAGGTCCCTTTTCTCAGCTGCTTAATGTCAAAAGAGAGTCCATCTTCAAATACCATACACTCTAAAAAACTTTCTGTTTACTTGATTGGATTGCTCCCCTTTCCTGTCAATGTTTCCCAAAGTTTGTTTCTTCAATTTTTCAAATTAAATCAAAACCTTTCCTATATTGCTCAAGGGAATACTGAAGTTCTGAAGAACAATGTAGTGTCTAGCCAATTCCAGAAGGATATATTTCTGTGAAATTGCCCCTTGTATTTAGAAACAGCTGATTAAGCTTAAGATTGTTGTTTGATTTCTTAAGTGATTTTCATTGCAGTCTGCCAGACTATAAATGGAGCTGTTCTATTTCCTTACTGCACTTTATTCCACGATCCTATTCTATTTTACAATTTTTAGAGGAAGGAGTCTCTAGAATATCCATTTTGGGAAATGCTTGATTAAAGCCAAAAGTTACTTTAAAATACATCATTACTATATAAATCAATTACCTTAAAATAAAAAAAGACAGAAGAAGACAAGTTTGCATATAATCTGGTTTTATTTTTTTAACCATAGTAATAGTAATTGTGTTAGTCACTCAGTTGTGTCTGACTCTGTGACTTCATGGACTGTAGCCTGTCAGGGTCCTCCATCCATGGGATTCTCCAGGCAAGAATACTGGAGTGGGTTTCCATTCCCTTCTCAGGGGATCTTTCTGACCTGGGGATTGAACCTGGGTCTCCTGCATTGCAGGCAGATTCTTTACCATCTGAGCCACCAGGGAAGCCCCATTTTTTTTTTCTTTTGGTAACCATATCCACTTCAAATATTTTACCTTCCTTCATTATTTGGGTTTAAATAATACATTTTAAAATATATGTTTATATGTATTCACTATAAATAAATCCAGGTGAATTTATTACTTCATTAATGAGATGACCATAAATTTATAACAAATACAGCTGATGGTTCAAACTATTTGTCATCTTTAGAGGAATCATATGGGACCACATCTCAATACAACATATCTTTGGAGGAAAGTTAGATTATTTCTCCACTGGATTTCTCCAAATTCTCATCTTCCAGTGGCAAATACCTCTGCATTTCTAGGATATATACTGGTCCTCCAGGCAGCCAGAAGTCTCTCTTTGCAAGTCAAATTTAGCCATTATTCAAGAATCCAGTAAGGGCATGTAGACATTGGCTCCATATGAAGTTATATTCTTGCTCTTAAATGACGGCTTATAATGCTTGATTAAGTGAAACAGAATTTGTTCTCAAACATGGCACAAGAGATTCGGACTTGTTTGCACAATCAGCTGCTCTAATGCTATCAGGATTCTTACTGAATTTATACAAAGCAGTGATTTAAGAGGGGAAAGAAAGAGCTTACTCATGCGTCCATCAGAAAAGAAAACATTAAAAATATCATCAATAATTTCAAGTTCACAACCACAAACTTCCTTAATTTGTCATTCAAATCTGTGTAAATAATTCTCTTTCCTCTGTATCTTAGGTCAGTAGTTTGCTTTCAAGAAGTATATCTGATTCTGATCTAAAACACATTCTGGAAAGCCTATTCTAGACCTTGGTATTGTTGAAAGTTGTCGGAGCAATGTCTGTTCAGATCCCTGTGCCAAGACTGTTTTTGAGTTACAATTCATTTTTAGTTTTTTTTTTTCTTTTGCATTTTTATTATAGTAAAACATATATATCATGAGAGCAAGCCTTTGGAATTTTTAAGTGTAAAGTATTGTGAACTAAACACACAATGTTGTTTAGTGGATTCTAAAGCTTATTTGTCTTGCATAACTAAAACTTTATACTCACTCAATAGCAATACTGCATTTCCTTCTTCACCTGCTTCCTGGCAACCACCATTCTACTTTATGCTTCTATGAGTTTGTTTTCTTTAGATATTTCATATGAGTAGAAACTGTGGCTTATTTCAGTTAACATAATGTCTTATAAATGTTGTCATATATGAAAGCATTTTCTTCTTTTCTAAAGTTAAAAATATTCTATTCTATCCATGGGAAATAGATGGAGAAACAGTGGAAACAGTGTCAGACTTTATTTTGGGGGGCTCCAAAATCACTGCAGATGGTGACTGCAGCCATGAAATTAAAAGACGCTTACTCCTTGGAAGAAAAGTTATGACCAACCTAGATAGCATATTCAAAAGCAGAGACATTACTTTGCCGACTAAGGTCCGTCTAGTCAAGGATATGGTTTTTCCAATAGTCATGTATGGATGTGAGAGTTGGACTGTGGAGAAGGCTGAGCACCGAAGAATTGATGCTTTTGAACTGTGGTGTTGGAGAAGAATCTTGAGAGTCCCTTGGACTGCAAGGAGACCCAACCAGTCCATTCTGAAGGAGATCAGCCCTGGGATTTCTTTGGAAGGAATGATGCTAAAGCTGAAACTCTAGTACTTTGGCCACCTCATGCAAAGAGTTGACTCATTGGAAAAGACTTTGATGCTGGGAGGGAGTGGGAGCAGGAGAAGAAGGGGATGACAGAGCATGAGATGGCTCGATGGCATCACTGACTTGATGGCCGTGAGTCTGAGTGAACTCTGGGAGTTGGTGATGGACAGGGAGGCCTGGGGTGCTGCGATTCATGGGGTTGCAAGAGTTGGACATGAGTGAGCGAATGAACTGAACTGAACTGACACATGTATATGTTTCATATATATCTATGTCTATATATTTATCTATATACACCGTATTTTTTATCCATGTGTCTATTGATAGACATTTAAAATGGAACTACCACATGATCCAGAAATCTCAATTTCAGGCATTTATCTGAAAGAACTGAAATCAGGATCTTGAAAACTCTATTATTTGAAGCTCTGACTTCTAAGAGTATTTGGTATAGCACTTTCATAAGATCTGCAACTGTTCTTAGCTGAAGTTCAGCTTATGTTCCACAACTTATAAACAACTTTTAGGCAAGTATGAGAGGAAAACAGTAACTATTTTCTGATGGTAGAACTGAATGTCTGTGATAAACTAATTATAATAACCAATAATAGAAGTAAGGACAGTAATATTCTTTATTGGGATACAATAAAAGTACTTCATAAAGATTTGATTGATTTTACCTTCAAGGATAAACACATATTTTGAAGAATGAGGCCATAGAAAACTACCAGGGCTGATATCTAAAGTGCATGACCTTTAAAATATGTCTATATTAGTAACAGTTTTTTCCCCAAGAGAAACTGAAGTTACTGTTATATCCACTGTCCTATTTCTAGGCTGTCTCTAAATTAGAATGTGAGAAATACCAGAAATTGACCACACCCAGTGCATGAAAACAGACACTGCCCCACTCGTTCTCATAATACTCTACAAGCTATGGTAGGCTACAATACAAAGAATTATACCCACCCAGTCTTTACTCTAGAATACAATTCTTGTACTTCCTCAACAAGTGCATACAAATAAATAAACTCACATGAGTTCATTTCCATTGTATAATTTTAAATCACATTTCTTCCTCATATAGTTAGAATGATGAGCAAAACAGTAAACTGTGCTTATATTTATATTGGTGCTTTAATTGCTAAGTCATTTATGACTCTTGTGATGCCATGGACTGCTGCCTGCCAGGCTCCTCTGTCCATGGGATTCTCCAAGCAAGAATACTGGAGTGGGTTGCCATTTCCTTCTCCAATATGTATATTAGTTTGGCCAAAAAGTTCATTTGAGTTTTTCCATAACATCTTAAAGAAGAACCTTAATGACCTTTTTGGTCATACCAATATCTGATCCCATTATTCTTTATAGAAGATATCTCTTCAGACTGTCCATGAGTCAACTCAGTCTCTGAGAACCACCCTCCTTCACTGCCATTCATATAGCCATCATTAAAAAAAAAAAAAAAAAAATGTACCTACCCCTGGTTGTGTTTACCAGGTCAGAGATAGGCATTTAACTTGAGCTGGGCCCAAAATTCTCTTCTCTAGAATTTCTGCACTTATATAAGAAATAGGCTCATCCAACCATAAATTATGTTGAGTCTTAAGCTTGCTATATGACCATCTTTATTGCCAGGTGAATAAAGCCAATAGGCAATGCAGAAGAATAAAGCTAAGGATTTGAAAAATGTAGAAATGAAACAGAGGCAAAAGTTCAAGCTTTTGCCTCTGTGTTTCTGCTGAGGCAAGACAGGTGTTCTATCCATGGTCACACAGTCTTTAGTAGAAGAACTTGTTCTGACACAAGTAGTCAGTCCTTTTTCAACTATTCCACTAGCATAAACGTTAAGAGAGCAGTGATGTTCGTCTTATCTGTCCATCACTCTATTCCCCGTGAATGGAACATCACAGATGCCCAATAAGTAATTTTTAAAATAAATGAATGCCTATGGTAGGTTCTACATATATTAAGCTTCTCATTCCAAAGGGTTGAGACTAGCCTTACTGGTGGCTCAGGGGATAAAGTGTCTGCCTGAAACACAGGAGACCCGGGTTCGATCCCTTGGTTGGGAAGATCCCCTGGAGAAGGAAATGGCAACCCACTCCAGTATTTTTGCCTGGAGAATCCCATGGACAGAGGAGCCTGGCGAAGTACAGTCCACGGGGTTGCATAGAGTCGGACACAACTGAGCCACTTCACTTCACTTCTTCACTTACTAGCTGGGACAGATACACAGAGATTTTCTTTGCATAAAAAGACAAAATCATCCTGCTTAAGCCTGCATTCATGATTAATAAGAACATTTTGGTACTACAGCAGCAAAATATGACTCTATTTATACTAATTCCTTATGTAAAATAGTTATTATGTATGTTCTAAAGCCCATTTTGATATAATGACAATCTCAAAGGATAATGACACTTAAAAAATACTTGCTCTGACATTTAATGGGTAATGGACAAATGTCACCGTATTACTACATGCATATGCAGATATATACTTTACAGGACTTGAACTGTTTCATTTAGGTTTGGCCATTCTTATTATTACCATTTCCTAATTTAAAATGTCTTAATTGCATCAGTGTTGGTGAGTGAATTGTTGGTCTTTTTATAACTTACCACACAATAGGGGGCTAGGCTAAAAGCATGCATAATCTGTATGGTCTACTTATATACAAACTTGACTGCTATATTTTTAACACAATTTATACAAACTGTATTATGACCTGGCTAATAACTAGTGAGCATTAATAACATATTGTGAAAATTGAAAGACAAAAATGGTAGACAAAAAAATAGTCAACCAACACATTGTTAAAAATATGAAGAAATAGCAGCTTTCCCTGCTTTGTTGTATTTATTTATTTAAAGAAAAGTGCTGACATTGTCTCATTAAAAACAGTGGAATGGAGTAGAGGAAAGAGGGCCAAGAAAGATTTAGACCTGGAAGAAGAGGCTGTTAAAGTTAGGGAAGCTAAAGGGCCTTTCCCAGACAGCAGGTAGTATTCTCTAAGACGTATAGCAGCGTGAGCTGAAGTTCTCAACAAAGAAATGGATGGCACAAGAGAAAGTAAAGCAGGGGAAAGGCATCTAAAAAAATCCATCAGGAAAAAATTCTGGTTCCACCCAGTGTGTGAATGCATGCTCAGTCATGTCCGACTGAGACCCTATGGACTGTAGCCCACCAGGCTCCTCTGTCCATGAGATTCTCTAGGCAAGAATACTCGAATGGGTTGCCATGTCCATCTCCAAGGGAACTTCCCGACCCAGGGATCAAACCCATATCTGCTGTGGCTCCTTCATGGCAAGCAGTTTCTTTTACTGAGCCACTTGGGAAGTCCCTCCATCCTAGGGATCAGAGCTCAGAAGCAAGATTCAAGCCCTTTGGTGTCAAAGAATAAGGACACTTCTTAGTATCTTAGTACCAAGAGTGGGAGAGATAACAAGATTAGAATCCAGAAAGAAAAACTGGAGTGTAAGGTCATGATTAAAAATAAGGCAACATCCCACAAAGTAGAGATCAGGTACACAGTCAGATCTCAGTACAAAAAAAGGAAAGCTTTGATACTGAAGTTCAAAGAGGCAGTCTAAAGCCCTTAAAACTTTCTACTTCTGATCAGGATGAGTTCTACATAGGTATCAAATGGTCAGAGATATGAAGAATATACAGATCCGGGTTTCAGGATCAGGATCTTAAAAAGTTTTCTTAAATGGTCAAATTGAGGTAGATGACAGGGCAATTGAGATAAGTATGAAGAAATTTAGTACACCTTTCTATTGTTGAGCAGATAAGTTATAATTCTGACTTTGTCTCTCATTAACTGTGTGCCTTTAGATGAAGTTTAACTTGAACATGAAAAAGTACATACTTCTTTTATAAAATAAGGATAATAAGACTAGAAACCATTGAACTGCAAGGAGATCAAACCAGTCAATCCTAAAGGAAATCAGTTCTGAATATTCATTGGAAGGACTGATGCTGCAGCTGAAGTTCCAATACTTTGGCCACCTGATGTAAAGAAATGACTCCTTGGAACAGACCCTGATACTAGGAAATACTGAAGGCAGGAGGGGAAGGGAATGACAGAGGATGAGATGGTTGGATGGCATCACCGACTCAATGAATATGATGAGTTTGAGCAAGCTCCAGNCAGCTGAAGTTCCAATACTTTGGCCACCTGATGTAAAGAAATGACTCCTTGGAACAGACCCTGATACTAGGAAATACTGAAGGCAGGAGGGGAAGGGAATGACAGAGGATGAGATGGTTGGATGGCATCACCGACTCAATGAATATGATGAGTTTGAGCAAGCTCCAGGAGTTGATGGTGGACTGGGAAGCCTAGCATGCTGCAGACCATGGGATGACAAAGAGTCAGACATGACTGAGTGACTCAACTGAAGATATAATTGTTTAGAAAATGAAACTGTGTTACATAGTACATATAATCCTTTATCACAGTGTATATAAGTAGTTACTCATAACCAGCCATATTAGCATAGAGTACTTACTAAAAGTTAATCAGCAGTTAGGCTCATACAGGGGTTCATAAGGTTAACTAAGAACCTGCTAAGGAACTGTTTGCTGGCAACATTAACTAGGGATCATTTTAGGAAATTAAAGCTAAGTTGAAGTTTTTATGAATTTTGTCCCAGTCATAACCTGTGCACATGTTAATAATAATAGTAAATATGCTTTTCTTTACAATTTTATGCATATTATGATTGAAAAATAAGTGTGTACATGCATGCTCAGTAGCTTTAGTCCTGTCTGACTCTCTGTGATCCTAGGGACTGTATCCCACCAGGCTGCTCTGTCCATAGGATTCTCTAAGAAATAATACTGGGGTGGGTTGCATTGAATCTGTGTTCCCTGTGTCTCCTGTACTGCAGGCAAATTCTTTACTGCTGAGTCACTGGAGAAACCTTCCCCCTAGATGTATTACGAATGTTAAGGTTTTTTATATTTTTTTACTATTACTCATTACTACTTCCTTTTGAACATTTGATAAATTACCTCTCTATGGTTATTAGCTTTGTATACCTTTCAGTTGTTGCTAAATTAAGATAACAAGAAACAATGGTTCTTACATTATGCTCACATATTTAGTGTTCAAGCATCATGGAAATGATGTGGACATGAGATTCATCTCCAAACTGAAAATGACCTTGTAATTCTCCTATCTATAACATGGCAGTCTCTCTGGGATCTAGTTAGCCAGCTTTCTGAACAACTTGCTACAAAACACCTCTACTTTCACAACAAGTGATTCTTAAAACTGTCTTTCAGTGGAGAGAGAAAGCAGAGGAAGATACTGACTCTTCTTTTTTCCTTTGAAATACTTTAGTTTTAAAAGTACAGCTGGTTTCCATAATTAATCTTATTATGAGTGTCTTTTTGTGAAAAAGATCGTTCTTGGAAAAATCATTGAATTATTTAAACCAGTAATAATAATAACACACTTTCATAAGGGTATGTTTCTAATTGTATTTCTTTTGTCTCTCAATAGGTACTAGTTGTTCAGGCTATTCAAGGGAATTTCTAGTGCTATATATTCTAGTTTGGCAAATTCAACAAGAATATGCTCAATTCATTCATGATTAAACCATATAATTACTATAAATAATTTAGCAAAATGCTTAAAATAAAAAGGATTTACCACTCAGATTGAAACAGAGCTAACATAAGCAAATGCTATCAAAAGAGGGGGTAAGAATTAAAGATGTTTATCTTACAAGGAAAATATAAGAATAAAATATTAACCTCAAACCTTCACCTTTACTCCTGTGTTCCCACTTTAAGTGCATATTTTTATGAGCATGTAGAAGTATTTTGGCAATTCTCATTTATAAAAGCTACTCAGGCTGACTTTATATTGAGTCTATTTGTTTCTCTTTATAGTAAATCACCCTTTTAGATAATACTTTCACTATCTATACATTCAAATATGACCTTTGGGAAAATAAAATAAATTTTCTAGAAAATATAATAATTTTAGATAAAAAGAATAATTTCATACACATCTACTTTAATTTTATAATAAAACAGTTACTCTGCTTTGGGAGGATTACCATTTAATTTTTTAATATAAATAAAGTTAATTCTGTAATGAAAGATAAATGGTTCCAGACTTACTCTAATTTGTCAAAATACAAATTTCTAAAGTTCTGGTTCAAAAAATAAAAATGAATACAAGATAAGGAAACAACACATATTAAGTGTGTAATTCCTTTACCTACCTTAAATCATTCAAATATCCCTGGTCAGGTTGATTTATTATGCACATTTTACAGATGAAGAAAATTAAGTTGAATTGGAAATGCTACATGTGCACAATTATAATCAATAGAGATGCTGATATTATTAAGAGGTTGAATACAACCTGAAAAAAGGATTTCTATAATTTGCAGGGGCATGCAGGTACACATGGATAAACCACATGGGCCAGGACAAGACTGTGGCTAGTAAAGTGCCCAGGGATCAAAACTGAAAGGAGAGCTTGCTCTCAGACTGTGCGAGTACAGAGTCAGTACTTGTAAAGCCTAACTGCTGGAGGTTTCTTTAAACTGTGCACTCTAGACGCATCACATGCCATAACCCAAAGAGGAGAATAAGTGTGTTGTCAAATCTTAGTTTGTATCTGTTGATCTTTCTTCAGCATTTCTGTATGTCTTTCCCTTCCTTTTAGAAACCTTGGAAATTGGTAGAACCTTCTGATCAAAAAATTTCTCTCAACAATTAGTTATGAATATTTACAGTGGTACATTTTTTCCTATTTCAGAATGAAATAATAGAGCATCAGTTACCTGCAGAATAAAATAAATACTTTTAGCCTGTTCTCAGTACTTAGAAGTGGACCTTTACAGAAGTCAGAAGCTCATGGAGAAAAGCAGAAAGGAAATTAACTTATATTGAGGGCCTTTTCAGAGTTAAACACTTTGCTCATCACTCAGTAGCTACTTGTTGAACATGTACAGTGTGATGAGCATTATCCTAGACACTAGAGATAAATCAGTGACAAAAGAGATTAAAAGGTGCTGACATAAATCAACTGCACATCCCACAAGGGGAGATAGAGACAATAACTGAGTAAATCAGGTGAGAGTACACTGACCTGGATGATCACGATGGTGTGATCACTCGCCTAGAGCCGGACATCCTGGAATGTGAAGTCAAGTGGGCCTTAGGAAGCATCACTAGGAACAAAGCTAGTNCTGGAATTCCATCACCTCCACTAGCTTTGTTTCTAGTGATGCCTTTTAAGGCCCACTTGACTTCACATTCCAGGATGTCTGGTTCCAGGTGAGTGATCACATCATTGTGATTATCTTGATCATATATATATATGTATGCTACTGCTGCTAAGTTGCTTCAGTTGTGTCCGACTCCATGCATCCCCATAGACAGCAGCCCACCAGGCTTCACCGTCCCTGGGATTCTCCAGGCAAGAATACTGGAGTGGGGTGCCATTGCCTTCTCCATAACATATATATATATAATGTTCTTGATAGAATATAAATTGACACAAATCATATGGAGGGTAATTGGCATATATGTTTTATATAGCAATGTGAGTCTGTTTCATATAGATACAGATATGTTCTTTTTCAAATTCTTTCCCATTATATATTATTACAAGATAGTGGATATTGCTCCTGCTGCTATCCAATAGTAGTGTGTATCTGTTAGTCTCAATGCCTAATTTATCCTTTCTCTTCTTTCCTCTTTGGAAATGATAATTTTTTTTCTATGTCTCTGAGCCTCTTTCTGTTTTATAAGTTCATTTGTATCATTTTTTATATTCTACATATAAGTGGTATCATATTTATATTTTTTTTTCTGACCTTCACTTAATATGATGATCTTTAGGTCCATCAATATTGCTATAAATGGCATTATTTCATTCTTTTCTGTGACTGAGTAATATTCCTTCGTGTGTATGTGCCACGTCTTTTTTAGCCATTCCTCTGTTGATTGACGCTTGCATTGCTTCCATATCTTGACTTTTATAAATAGTGCTTCTCTGAACATTGCAGTGCATATATCTTTTTGAATTAGACTTTTTATCTTTTCCAAATATATGTTCAGGAGTGATATTGCTGGATCACATGGTAACTCTATTTTTAAGTTTCTTAAGAAACTTCCATTCTATTCCCCACAGGGGCCACATCAATTTACATTCTTACTAACAGTATAGGAACTTTCCATTTACTCCATACCCTCACCCACATTTATTAATTATAGTCTTTTTAATGATGGCCATTCTGAACAGAGGTGATTCCTCATCATACTTTTTATTTGCATTTCTCTAATAAATTAGCAATTTTAATCATTGTTTCATGTGCTTATTTGCAATCTGTATGTCTCCTTTGAAAAACATGTGTATGTCTTCTTTTTCTTTAGGTCTTCTGCCCATTTTTTGATTGAGTTGTTTGTTATTATTTAGTTGTATGAACTGTTTGTGTATTTTGGAAATTAAGCCCTTGTTGGTTACATCATTTGCGAATATTTTCTCTCGGTTCATAGGTTCTCTTTTTGTTGTTTATGCTTTCTTTTGCTGTGCAAAAGCTTGTAAGTTTGATTAAATCCCATTAGTTTATTTTTGCTTTTATTTATTTTCCCTTGGGAGATTGACCTAAGAAAATATTGCTACAATTTATGTCAGAGAATGTTTACCTATGTTCTCTTATGAAAAATTTATGGTATCATGTCTTTTAAGTCCTGAAGCCATTTTGAGTTTATTTTTGTGTATGGTGTAAGAGAGTATTTGAATGTCATTGATTTACATGTGGCTGTCCAACTTTCCAAACACCGAAGTGGCTGTTTTTTTAACTAAACCTAAAAAATACAAGAAGATAAAAGACCAATTTTGCTATCAGACAGATGGCAGAGTACATAAACTGTTTACAGAAAAAAGAAATGCATGCCTCTTAAGCACGTGAAAATTTCAGCTTCACTCAAATAAAAACCACTGTGAATACTACTTGTCACATATTGGGATTTCCCAAATTCTTGAATATAATAGTTTTGGTCAAAAGGAGGCATATTTTATGTTTCTGGTGGAATGTAAATTCACACAAATCATATGGAGGAAAATAGGCACTATCTGTCAAAATTAGAAAAACACATTTTCCCTGGGCCTAGTTAATTACTTCTTGCAGTTTATCCACTGATACATTACTTTTGAGATAGGTAGAAAGTTATTCCTAGCAATATTTAATACCAAATGTTGGATAAACCTAATGTGCATCTATATAGGACAGATTTAACTGTGAGATATCCAGATGAAATACTATGCAGCTGTTAAACCAGGAAGCTTGTTATTTCTAATAAAGAAAAATCTTCATGGTCTATTCCATTTTTCAAATTATACCTAAAAGTACAATCTTACCAATGCCTAACAGTACATATAGTATAATAGGGGAAAAGAATGTTCATTTATATATGCTTATTATGCAGAAAAAATCACTGCAAAGACATACAAGGAAATAATATCAGTGATGACATTATTTCATGGGGGAGAATAGGAATTAGAGAACCAGAATGTGAGATAAATATTACTATAAAATATTTTAAGCTCTTAAAAATTATTAAAATAAATACCTATCTTAACTACTTATATTAAATGAGTAAACTTTTGTTCACTTTTTTCTCAAATATTTATTGAGGACCTGCTTTTTGCCAGCACTGTTTTAAGTTTTGGGATTAGTGAACAAAACATAAAAATGTGAACCCTTATGGAGCCTACATTCAAGTGGTGGGAGACATTTGGAAATAACCATGTGCTATACTTAGTCACTCAGTCGTGTCTGACTCTGCTACCCCATAGACTGTAGCCCACCAGGCTCCTCTGTTCATGGTGATTCACCAGGCAAGAATACTGGAGTAGGTTGCTGTGCCCTCCTCCACGGGATCTTTCCAACCCAGAGATCGAACCCAGATCTCCCACATTGCCGGTGGATTCTTTATCATTGAGCCACCAAGGAAGCCCAAGCTATCAGATCTCTGTGTCTGTGTATTATGTATGTCTATATGTGTATGCTGCTGTGCTGTGCTTAGTCACTCGAAAATAATCATAATATGTACATAATGTTGTACCTCAGAAAATGACATGTTATAAGAAAACAATAAGCATAAAACAAGGTAAGTTGTATTGGCAGTGTCAGTGGAATTTGGAGGAGGTGTTGCAACACTAAATAGGATTAGCAGGGTAAGTCTTATCAAAATAGAGCAGATTAAATGAGAATCTTACAAGAAGTAAAGGAGTTAATCATGTGGATATGTGAAGAAAGAATGTTCTGAGGTAGGGAGAATAACCAGTGTAGACTCATTGGGAAAGGAACATGTCAGATGTTCTAAATGAAAGGATTAGAGGCCAGTGTGTCTTAAGCAGAGGAATAGTGGTAGCTATGAGGCCAGAAAGATAATAATATCAATCAGACTTTGTCTTAGCAGAGGAGTAACATGATCTGACAAATTTTGAAAAGCATACTCTGATTTTACCTATTATATGTATTGCAAATAGACTGATGGGTGGTAAGAGTAAAAGCTGGGAGGTAATTTGGAAATAATTGCACTTTAGACCAGGAGTTGAAGTGATGAGAAGTCATTGGATTTTGGATGTAATTTGAAATTGTCAGCTGGATTCCTGACAGACCAGATGTGGAGTGCAAGAGAGAGGACTCAAAGAAAAGGTGTGAAAACATTATCTAGGAAAATGGGAGTTTGAATGGACTAGGAAGTTATATTGATTGGCTGAAAGTATTAAGAGCCCACTTGAGTTCTTTCTGAATTTAAAAGTGAGTCATGGGTATTTCTCCAGTTAATTCAGCTGCATGACTTAGGTCTCATCCCTTCCTAAAAAGTAGATCTCTGTGGAATAATGGAAGGATACCCTTGTTAATTTTTTTAAGTGAATTATAGCATATTATATATAGAATGTTCTCATCTTAATAATTGTAAAAGGAATGCATATATGCTGATTTATGTTTATATAAAATTTAGATAGCTTCCCCCAAGGTTTAGCTGAACATGGTTTTTATATGTTAATTCTAGACATAAATGCATGAACATCAAATGATCCTTAATAAACCATGTTTCTTAATTTTATTGTATTTTAGCAGGTGGCAAATATAAGATAGGTCTCAATTTAAAAATTAAGATGAGTAGAGAAGGATAGACTGGGAGTTTGGAATTGACGTATACACACTGGTCTGTTTAAGATGGATAACCACCAAGGGCCTACTGTATAGCAAAAATAAATAAAATAAAAATTGAGATGACAGACTGGTAATGAGCATTTTAAAGACAGGAATACATTTTCGAGTGCTTTCTTATTTAATCTTTTTTAAAAATTAAGCTTATATTATTCAGTTTAAAAGATAAACATGATACATATTTCAACTTAACATACTATATAAAATTTATATGGATTTTATGTGTTTCTTATCATCTGTTTACTTAAAATGCTTAAAAGTTTTAGTTTACAAAACTTTATGAGACTATGAAACAAATACTTAAGAAAATATCAAGAGACTTGAAAGAATTAACAGCCAGATTAAACATCTAGTGAACATAGCTGGTAAGAGAACATAAAAGGTGAGAGAGTTGAAAATGAAAGGAGCCAAATATCAAAGACTGAGTCAAACATATACAGGAGATTTAAATAATAACCTACAATCAATAGCAAAGAGGGAAAGTATATAGGATACATCTAGAAGCAATGTAAGGCTTGATGTTGGAGACAATAGTTAGACATTGAATGAATACACCATATACCATGTGATAGAGAATCTTCACTTGACTCACTATACAGGCTCTCTTTTCTAAATTTTCTGTATGAGCTGCTTCCAGGAAATATACAGAAATATATCAACAATGGGATCCTCTAATACCGGGTACTATCAAATTGCCAACATCTGCTGGATCGTCGAAAAAGTAAGAGAGTTCCAAAAAAACATCTATTTCTGCTTTATTGACGATGCCAAAGCCTTTGACTGTGTGGATCACAATAAACTGTGGAAAATTCTGAGAGAGATGGGAATACCAGACCACCTGACCTGCCTCTTGAGAAACCTGTATGCAGGTCACGAAGCAACAGTTAGAACTGGACATGGAACAACAGACTGGTTCCAGATAGGAAAAGGAGTATGCCAAGGCTGTATATTGTCCCCCTACTAAAGGCAATGGCACCCAACTCCAGTACTCTTGCCTGAAAAATCCCATGGACGGAGGAGGCTGGCAGGCTGCAGTCCATGGGGTCACAGAGTCAGACATGACTGAGCGACTTCACCTTCACTCTTCACTTTCATGCATTGGAGAAGGAAATGGCAACCCACTCCAGTGTTCTTGCCTGGAGAATCTCATGGACAGGAGAGCCTGGTGGGCTGCCGTCTATGGGGTCATATAGAGTTGGACACAACTGAAGCGACTTAGCAGCAGCAGCAGCACTTATTTAACTTATATGCAGAGTACATCATGAGAAACGCTGGACTGGAAGAAGCACAAGCTGGAATCAAGATTGCTGGAAGAAATATCAATCACCTCAGATATGCCGATGACATCACCCTTATGGCAGAAAGAGAAGAGGAACTAAAAATCATCTTGATGAATGTGAAAGAGGAGAGTGAAAAAGTTGGCTTAAAGCTCAACACTCAGAAAACAAAGATCATGGCACTTGGTCCCATCACTTCATGGGAAACAGATGGGGAAACAGTGTCAGACTTTATCTTTTTGGGCTCCAAGATGGTGACTGCAGCCATGAAATCAAAAGACACTTACTCCTTGGAAGAAAAGTTGTGACCAACCTAGATAGCATATTCAAAAGCAGAGATATTACTTTGCCAACAAAGGTCCGTTTAGTCAAGGCTATTGTTTTTCCAGTAGTCATGTATGGATGCAAGAGTTGGACTATGAAGAAAGCTGAGTGCCGAAGAATTGATGCTTTTGAACTGTGGTGTTGGAGAAGACTCTTGAGAGTCCCTTGGACTGCCAGGAGATCCAACCAGTCCATTCTAAAGGAGATCAGCCCTGGGTGTTCTTTGGAAGGAATGATGCTAAAGCTGAAGCTCCAATACTTTGACCACCTCCTGTGAAGAGTTGACTCATTGGAAAAGACTCTGATGCTGGGAGGGATTGGGGGCAGGAGGAAGAGGGGACGACAGAGGATGAGATGGCTGGATGGCATCACCGACTCGATGGACGTGAGTCTGAGTGAACTCCGGGAGTTGGTGATGGACAGGGACGCCTGGCGTGCAGTGATTCATGGGGTCGCAAAGAGTGGGACATGACTGAGCGACTAAACTGAACTGAACTGAAGTTATTATCTGTATTTAGTGAGTCAAATATGTAGTGTTCTTAGATTTCAATCATTGAAACTGTGACTAAGAATAAGATTTATAATGAAGCATTTGAATGAATAAAAGGATACAATTTATCATTTAGTATATAGTAATATATTGTGTTTCCATGTGTAGGGTTAATACAAGTCTATAGTGGCAATTCTTAAAGGAAAAAGATTAAGAAATACAAAATGTTTGTTTTCCCTCAGTACATTTTGGTGGTAAAACCTGACTGACCACTTATGTTCATTGAGAATTTAAAAGTTCTTTATGACCATGTACCAGATAAGAGGTTAATATCCAAAATATTCAAAGAACTCAGTACAACTCAATATTGAGCCAAAAAATGAACAATCTGATTAAAAAATTGGCGTAGGACCTGAATGGGCTTTCTGGGTGGCACAGTGGTAAAAAATCCACCTTTCAGTGCAGGAGACACAAGAGACAGGGGTTCAGTTCCTGGGGTGGGAAGATCCCTTGGAGTACGAAGTGGCAACCCACTCCAGTATTCTTGCCTGGAAAATTCCATGGACAGGGGAGCCTGGATGGCTACAGTCCATGGGGTCACAAAGAGTTAGAACTGAGCGCGTGTGTGCATGCACACACACGTACACACACACAGGACCTTAACAGTCAGTTTTCAAAAAGACATGGGTGGCCAACAGGTCCATGAAATGGAGTTCAGCATCACTAATCATCAGGGAAATGCAAATCAAAACCACGATGAGGTATCACCTCATACCTGTGAAAAGGGCTGTTATCAAAAGCAAACAAACAAAGAATGATAAATAATGCCTTGGCAAAGATGTGGAAAAAAGGGAAACCTATGGTGGAATGTATATTGATACATCCATTATGGAAAAAAATTAAAATAGACCTACCATATGGCCCCATATCTATGTATATATCCCAATTCTGGAATATATTGGAAGGAAATGAAATCATTGCCTCAAAGTGTACCTGCACACCCATACTTATTGCAACATTAATCACAAATAACCACAACATGGAAACAACCTAAGTGGTCATCAGTGAATGAATGGACAATGAAAATGTGATATATATATATATATATATATATATATATGAAAATGTGAGATATAACATGGCACATATATATTTACACATGAATATATATAGATATAGATACATGAATATTATTGAGCCATTTTTTACAAAAAGAAAATCTTGCCATTTATGTCATAGATGTACCTTGAGAGCATTATGCTTAATGAAATAAGTCACACAGAGAAAGACATGATCTCACATATAATATGGAATCTTTAAGAAAAAAAGCCACACTCGGGGAAACAGATTAGAAGGGTGATTGCCAAGGGCTGGAAAATGAGGGAAATGAGGAAAGTGTACAAATGGTCGAAGGGTACAAATTTCCAGTTATAAGCAGAATAAATTCTTGGGAACTGATATTTAGCTTGGTGCCTATAGTTAACAGCAGTGTATTATATACTTGAAAGTTGCAAAGAGAATAGATCGTAAATGTCCTAACCTCAAACACACAAAAAAAATATAATTAGATGAGGTGGTGGATAGGTTAATTAACCTTACTGAGGTAATCATTTTGTACTATGTGTATCAAATCGTCACATTGTACAGAAATATATCAGTTATATCCCAACTAAGCTGGAGGAAATAAACATATCCTCTAAGAAAAAAAAAAGTTACTTATTATGTGAAATTATTTATGTTGTATGTTTATATCAAAGGGTGAATGTTCACGACAGATAATATGAATGTCTTTGATTATGAGCTGCTAACTAGACACCATTGGCTGGTATTAGAGGTAAAACTCAATAAATGCATCAAATTAACCTTTCTAAATCTGAAAAACTCCAGATTCACTTTTCCCCAAGAGTTTCTAAGAGTGAATTATAATGGTATTCATCTACAGAGACATGAGGCTTTTGTTTTTCTCTTTACAACCTTCAGTGCTCTTTGAAAGTGTTATTGATTACTGTAATAAATTTTTTAAAATAAACTTAGAAATAAACATATGATAGACTGTCTTGCAAGCTACGGAGAAAAGCTCAGTTTGCTCTTTCCTCTATGACATGACTTTTAAGTGGGTAGTATTCTCAACCAAGAGCCCAGAGAAAGGGGCGCATACTATGCTCTAGAGTGGGTAGGATGGACTGTATAAATTTGGGTCTTGGACAAAGTCTTAAAATATGAGGGAGTAAGGATGGTTAGAGAACAAGAAAAATAGTGAAGAGCAAACCCAAAGAAAGGGTGATAATAGATGAAAATACACATAATGTATAATGTAATTGTTTGGAGCTTCTTGCTAATTGTATAAATTTGTTTACTTTTACTTTGTATTATGCAAATATAGCTTAATATCTGTGTTTGGGACTTGAAATTCTGCAGTGTAGAGTTAGTAGAACTTCCCTCGCTTTATTCCACATTAATGAATTAATCAATGAATTTTAAATAGCTGGCATGTTGTACAATTGTGAAGACATGAAATAAAGGCATGGTACTGTGTTTTTACTTCACCCATTAACTACTTTAATACCCTTAAATTATAAGACTTCATTTCTTCTAGGTGAAATGTGTGAAGAGAAACAATTTTGTGATCTTGCTGCATACTTAATTCTTGTTTTACTTTCTAGCTGTCAGTTACTTATTTTAACTTGTCTACCAGCATCACTTAACTACTGGTTATTTTTATAGATTCTTTTGTGTATTTGTCCCTTATATGGACTCTTCATTTCCCAGCTTTTCTCTTTAATCATTACTTTACTTAGAAAATTTAAATCAAAACTTTTAATAAAAAATCAAGTACTTTAATGAAGTATGTGTCTGTGTGCTTAGTAACTCAGTCATGTCCAACTCTTTGCGACCCCATAGGCTGTATAGCCCATCAGGCTCCTTTGTCCATGGGAATTCTTCAGGCCAGAATACTGGAGTTGGTCCCCATGTCCTCTTCTTCATGAAGTATAGAGTTAGTAGAAATAGTGTCACCATGTGCCTCTGTTCTGTAAGTTATAGCAAAAGAATTTATTTGAAGCAAATTTTAATTGTGTCTCCAGCGATGTTCCTGCATAAGATTTATTCAACATCTTTTATAGAAACTTTCCAATTCTTATATTTACCTTTGTTATTATTTCTCATTTTCATTAATATTTGTATAATATGTTACAGTGTCTTCATTTAATTTTCCATAAAGCTTTTTATCCCTCCAGGTTTGTTGGGATATAATTAACATAGTATTGTGTAAGTTTCAAGTGTACAGCATAATGATCTGACTTAAGAACATCATGAAATGATAGCCACAATAAGTTTAATAAATATCCATTGCCTTGTATAAATAGAAAGAAATGTTTTTTCACTTGTGATGAGAAAGAACTCTTAGGATTCACTTTCCTAGCAACTTTTATATATAATATACAGCAGAGTTAATCATGTTACTCATATTTTACATCCCTGGTGTTTCTTTATTTTATAAATGGACGTTTGTCCATTTTCCCTCCTTCGTCCAGTTTCCTCTCTCCCTCTGGTAACCACACATCTGTTCTCTTTTTCTATGAGTCTGGTTGGTTGTTTTTTGAAGTATAATTGACCTGCAGCACTAGATTAGTTCCTGGTGACAACTCAGTGATTCCATACTGCTATTCCTTATAAATTTATCACAGTAAATCTAGTTTCTGTCACCATACAAATATAGTACATTATTTATTTTACAAGAACACTTCAAGATTTATTACTGCTATATTACAGGTGAAAAGGCTATTTTACGTAAGAAAGGATTACGCTAGGGTATATAATGAGTTAATGATTTAGGGACTCTGATCAGTTTTGTGGGGTTTTTTTGCACTTTTCCCCCCCAAATGTGGTACATTTTTATTGACTGTATTTCCCAAGCTATGTGTTTCATTCCCATGACTCATTTGTTATAAGTGGAAGTTTCAGTTCAGTTTAGTTGCTCAGCCATGTACGACTCTTTGCGACCCCATGAATCACGCCACACCAGGTCTCGCTGTCCATCACCAACTTGCGGAGTTCACTCAGACTCACGTCCATCAAGTCAGTGATGCCATCCAGCCATCTCATCCTCTGTCATCCCTTTCTCCTCCTGCCCCCAATATCTCCCAGCATCAGAGTCTTTTCCAATGAGTCAACTCTTTGCATGAAGTGGCCAGAATATTAGAGTTTTAGCTTTAGCATCATTCCTTCCAAAGAAATCCCAGGACTGATCTCCTTCAGAATGGACTGGTTGGATCTCCTTGCAGTCCAAGGGACTCTCAAGAGTCTTCTCCAACACCACACTTCAAAAGCATCAGTTCTTCGATGCTCAGCCTTCTTCACAGTCCAACTCTCACATCCATACATTACTACTGGAAAAATCATAGCCTTGACTAGACGGACCTTAGTCGGCAAAGTAATATGCTTTTGAATATACTGTCTAGGTTGGTCATAACTTTTCTTCCAAGGAGTAAGCGTCTTTTAATTTCATGGCTGCAGTCACCATCTGCAGTGATTTTGGAGCCCAAAAAAAGAGTCTGACACTGTTTCCACTGTTTCCCCGTCTATTTCTCATAAAGTGATGGGACCGGATGCCATCATCTTCATTTTCTGAATGTTGAGCTTTAAACCAACTTTTTCACTCAATTTCCTCATTTTTATCACTNGGCTGCAGTCACCATCTGCAGTGATTTTGGAGCCCAAAAAAAGAGTCTGACACTGTTTCCACTGTTTCCCCGTCTATTTCTCATAAAGTGATGGGACCGGATGCCATCATCTTCATTTTCTGAATGTTGAGCTTTAAACCAACTTTTTCACTCAATTTCCTCATTTTTATCACTAATTTCTCACTCCACTCTGGCACCAACTTGTTTGTTCTCTGAATCTGTGATTCTGTTTTGTTCTGTTTGTCACTTATTTTGTTGTTTAAATTCCACATGAAATAATTTGTGTTTCTCTAATTTATTTCACGTAGCATAGTACCCTATAGGTTGATCCATGTTGTGACGGACAGCCAGCTTTCATCCTACTTTTAATTCAGTTCAGTTGCTTAGTTGTGTCCAACTCCTTGCAACCTCATGAAAAGCAGCACACCAGGCTTCCCTGTCCATCGTCAAGTTCCAGAGCTTGCTCAAACTCATGTCCATCAAAACGGTGATGCCATCCAACCATCTCATCCTCTGTCATCCCCTTCCCCTCCTGCCTTCTATCTTTCCCAGCATTAGGTTGTTTTCTAATGAGTCAGCTCTTCACATCAGGTGGCCAAAGTACTAGAGCTTCAGCTTCAGCATCAGTGGTTCCAATAAATATGCAGGGTTGATTTCTTTAGGATTGACTAATCCTAAGAGATACCAAGGGAACATTCCATGCAAAGATGGGCTTGATAAAGGACAGAAATTGTATGGATCTAACAGAAGCAGAAGATATTAAGAGGTGGCAAGAATACACAGAAGAACTGTACAAAAAA
>SJYA01005066.1:0-38434 GCA_006410615.1 Neotragus moschatus
CTGTCCCCTCTTCATCGGCCCCAGCGGCCACTGTGAAAGCCCCAACTTAACCCCCTTCTCTCTCGCTCCAGGACTCATGAATCTGCAGAGAAAGGGAGCTGCCTGCCCCGTGCTTCATGATTTCCGTGTTACAGTCCTCATTCACGATAACCGTACCATCGCTAGAATTCAGCGTCTAATAGATTTTTGAATGAAGAGTGGAAACTGCCCTCTCCTTTTGCAGATTCACTTTATCTGTCCTCCTTTGGAACCCTTGCTTTAATTTGCCCCTACTTAAACACTTTTTCCCAGAGCTCAGCAGAAAACCTCAGTAGTAATCTGGCTGTCAGAGTCAGCCGCAGAAAGCAAAGTGGTTAAAAAGGAGGCTGGATTTACCTGGCATCTCCTCTGTTCCTGAGGACGTGGGCTGCATCAGTGCCAGAAGTCAGCGTGAGAGTCCCGTTTCTTTGTTTGAACACCTGTGTGCTGTGTTGTTTCTTAAGCGCAAAGGTCTGCTCATCGCCTGTCTGTGCCATGACCTGGACCACCGGGGCTTCAGCAACAGCTACCTGCAGAAGTTCGACCACCCCCTGGCCGCCCTCTACTCCACGTCCACCATGGAGCAGCACCACTTCTCCCAGACCGTGTCCATCCTGCAGGTGAGCGCCAGCGCCCCCCGGTGTCCGAGAGAGGCTCCTGGCTTAGGCGGGTGTGCCCTCTTTAGGAACAGCAGCCACATTTTACTGTAGAACCATTCCTCAGAGACATCTTCAGATAACCGTGTTTTTTTTTTTTTTTTTAAGAAAGGCTCTTTTTTGAAGATTTATATATATATATATTTTTTGTAACCACATTCAGTTTTTAAGTACCTTATACCCTGAGGCAAATGAACTATTTCACATGTGGATTGTCATATTCTAGAACCAGAATGTGTTGCCCAACAAATCTCTAAAGTTAGGCAGGTAAGATTTTAAGTGCCCTGAAGTTCTTTTTTTTTTCCTTTTGTGTGTTTGTAATTCTATTGCTTTTAAGATGTTCTTGGTGACTGCTCTGAACGCTGATGGTTCTCACATCACAGTGAGATGCATTTGCTTCTTCACTTAAAGCTTTTCCTCAAACTCATCTTAAATAAGTAGCTATTACCTCGTAGTGGTTTGACTTCCATCACGATTTTTAAAATATGCTTTGTGTTTGACTCAGAATAGTGGACCCTGTTTCTTCCTCTCAGTGTTAGCACCTCGAAGGAGGAAGAGACATCTCATTACGGCCCCTGATTATGGGTCTGGTTATCAGAAGGATTCTGAATTTGCAAGAATGTGAGGTAACGCCCGGCAGGACCTCAGCAGCGAGACCTCAGCAGCGACCGCTGTGGTCACCTGCAAAACAGAGGGTGTTTACCGCTCAGGGCAGCCTTCCTTCCTGGAGTAGCCCAGGCCCCCGCCCACCCAGGGCTGGTTCCTCCCGCCAGCTTCTCCAGGGGGCTCCTCACTGTCCCCGCCGTCCCCGTGCCTGGTGGTTCTGCACACCAGATCTTCCCAAGCCCAGCAGACTGTGCCTGTCCACGCCCCACTTCCTCGGGGCTGCGAGGGTGGAGTGAGCTCGCTGGACTGCAGGTGCTCCTCTGACTCCCTGCGGGGAGGGGGAGAGGTCTGCCCAGCCGGGGCCGCGTCCGGCAGGGGGCCAAGCGCCCCACTGTCCCCAGGCCAGTTCTGTTCCCGAAAGCAGTAGGGAGTCACCATTCCTGATGCTCCCTGTCCTTCACTGTGTTAATTGATGTACGTATGGATGGATGGATGGTTTGGATGGATAGGTAGAAAGATACATATATACTTGGAAATTTAAGCAAGATGAAAGATGTGTATGGATATGTGTGGGTGTGTATGTGTTTGCATGTGGCATATAATATAGATATGTCTGTACCTATATATGTGTGTGCGTATAATGTGTGTTATACATATGCACATATATACATTAAAACACACACATACCAAAATGAGCTTTCTGTAGGCAGACATTATAAACTTTGTGACAGTTTATACCTACTTTGCCCTTACTCATCCTGTGAGACTATTTCCTTGTGCAGGAAGAGAGGCGAATCCCAGAGATGACCTCAGCATGCTTTTGCTTAGAGACATTTAGGCCTGCCTCAGCCCCGTGGGCTTCCTGTGTCCTATTGAGTTCATGCATTCGGGTGTGATGACATCTCTGCTATTTAATCTGCCAGTGAATTTTGATAGCCTTCCTCAAGTTTCTTGGGAAAACTTTTTCTAAACATAATAGGATTAGCTTTTAGAAAGGCCAGGGTTGCGGAGTCCATTGCTGCCGGATGGACTGAAACCTGAGCTGGGAGGTAAGAGCGGTGATACAAGGGGGCGGGTGGGGAGGCAAGGAAGACTGCCTCTGTTTTACGCTGCTGACGGTGAGGGCGGTGTCAAGGGTCTGTCTCATTTTCAGCAAATCCTCAGTGATGTGGGGACTGCATATTACATAATGCAGTGTTCCCAGAATGGTCAGAACATGGTCACTGAAACTCGAGGCAGTGGATTAAGTTCAGTCAAGCTGTTGACGTCCAGAGTTGCTGGGGGACATTAGATGCCAAGTATTAGAGAAGGGATTTCGGTCACTGGTGAGACACGTTTGTGCGTTTGCTCTTGTGTCTAGGGAAGGTGCGGTCCTCAGTAGAGGACTGGGGTCGCTGGCTAGAGGAACCAGGCATGGGCACAGGGTCAGGGTATCCTGGACTGACCAGCGCCTCCTGCGCAGCTGTGCGCGGGGAAACGGGCGGGGAGTGGACTCACGGCCCCAGCCCCACGGGCAGGAGTATTGCGGAGGGTTTTCCTTCGTGTTCTGGAGATGTCTACCCTGCGGATTTTACAGGCTCTTGAGTTTTCCTTCTCAGATCCATCCAACTGCCTCTGAGCAATCCTGCCAGTAGCAGACGGGCCTCCCGGCACAGGATTTAGGCCCGGGGTACCGTGAGAAGGGCACCAGCCCCGCGCCAGCAGCACGCGGGGGAGGCAGGCCCCACCGCCCTCCCAGGCTTGCCTCTCGCCCCCGCGTGTCCGCCCTGGACGCGCCGAGGTTCTGCCTCCAGACGCTGAACTCGGCGTCGACACCGCTGGCCCGTGTGCTGCTGCTGCAGCTCCCGCGATGGCGCCGCTCACCCACCGCGGCGCAGTGACCCCGTCAGGGTCACCCTCCCCTCCCCGCCTCCAGAGTGTGGTCAGGGCGCTTTCCAGGCTAAACAGTTAAGGTGACTTTCTCAGGTAATGGTAAGAATGCCACGGTCCGGGCACTGAACTTTCAGACGGTGCGTCGATCGGACCGCTCTGGGAGCTCTGTCCGCCAGCGACCCCTGTAAGGAGCGGCTCTCCCCGCGGCCGGTCAGAGAGCCGCGCACGCTTCTTCCCCATCACTGCGCTGACCGCCGCGGTCCTGCAATGGCGCACCCTTTGGCCACGTGGCGGAGAGAAAGAGTTCACTCTGATGGATAGGGGGAGCTGCCCACAGGCCTTCTCCAAGCCAGGTGTGTGCGTGTGCGTGTCTGTGTGTCAGTCTTGTTCACCCCAAGGCTGACTTTCAGTGGGTTGTGCACTTCCTTAGTGGACAATCTGGACAACGGGGGGGAGGGGCACGAGGAAGTGGACCCCACGTGACCACAGCAGCAGGGATGCACAGAGAGACTCAGCCAATGGCCTTGATAGCTGACCTCAGCCCAGCACCCGCACACAGTATTATTCACGGTACAGGTCGGCTATCCCTTGCAGTACCCGGGCCAGGTGGGTGTCTGTCGTTCACCCTTGTGGGTTCTGTCCTGGTACAGGGGGCCGGGCGAGTGTTTGTCCATCACCTTGGCCTGCACGTTCATCCTTGAGGATGCAGGAAAGTTCCCTCCCCGCTGGGCGGTGGGAGGAGATCAAGTCAGGAGTGAAGGAGGAAGTCTCAGCTCACCAAGAGAGGACAGGCTCCCGTTCTCAGCAGGGCTGAGCCGCACTGCCTCAGCGGCCTGGGTCTGCCCTGCAGTGATGGAGCCGGGCTGTGTGCAGGCCTCGGCTGACTGGACAGAAGTGCCTGCTGGCGTCCGTGGTGGACGCCACACGGGCCCCTCTGGGCACCGCAGCCTTCTGCGTGGCTGGCAGGGACCTTTCCCGGGGATGTCACAGATTCTCCCTTCATTGGAAGCTGTCTGTCTGACTGCCTTTTTCCCCTGGTGACTGCCGTTTCCTCAGGCTTGTGGGTTTCAGGTCTGCCTTCCACGTATATGTCTGAACATGTTATTCTCCAGTTTTAAAAGTAACCAGTGGGTGCCAGGACATCAAGAATAAAGTTCCTTTCTTAACTGATACGCAGCCCTTGATGAACGGCCCCTGCCAGTTCCAGAACTGTTGTATCTACCACGCTTCTGTGGCCCCAGACTCTTCCTGACTCTCTGCTCTCTCCAGTTCCCACTTTCTGTGGCAGCGTCTCCTTGTCTTCAAGGCTCAGCTCAGGCATTTCCTCCTCCAGCGAAATTATTGTATGACATCTCCACACAACTGGGGCACAGGTGTGTGCCCCTTCACTCGGCCCTGAGCCCCTCCGACGCCTGCAGACATCTCACATGGTCCTGGGATCTTCTGTCTGTGAGTTTAGCATTCCTCTTGTCTGCATGGTAAGCCCTGTCCGTTGCCGCCGCTGCAGGCCTCTGCCGCGCCTGCTGACATGGGCGCTGTGGGCAACGTGACGACTGTGGACTCAGAGTCGGAGAGGGCAGAGCTGTGTAGGCACAGTTTGGAGACTGGAAGCTGCCAGCTTTTATTTAGGGGGAAACGAGTAGTTATGTGTCCTCAGGACAGAGCGTGTAGGTGGCTCAGTCGTGGAGTCAAGTGGAATGACTTCAGGTGCGGAGACTAGTCTGTGTGCAGTGACTGGATAAGCGCTGTTTTCTTATCTAAGACGTACCCATGCGCTTTTAGTGTTAGAATACTAAATCCATTTCAGTGTTCATTCACTATTCCTTTATGTAATATTCATAATAATGTTCATTTTATTTATTTATTTTAATACAATGGGATTTATTTATTTTTAAATTTTTTTATTTTTAAAATTTTTTATTTTTTATTTTTTTCCATCTCAGGTGTACATGAGTTCCCAATCTTGAACCCCCCCCCCACCTCCCACCCCATATCAACTCTCTGGATCATCCCCATGCACCAGTCCCAAGCATCCTGTATCCTGTATTGAATATAGACTGATGATTCGTTTCTTACATGATAGTATACATGTTTCAGTGCCATTCTCCCAAAACTTCCCACCCTCTCCCTCTCCCTCTCCCTCTCCCTCAAAGTCCAAAAGTCCATTCTATACATCTGTGTCTCTTTTGCTATCTCGCATACAGGGTTATCATTACCATGTTTCTAGATTCCATATATATGAGTTAGTATACTGTATTGGTGCTTTTCTTTCTGGCTTACTTCACTCTGTATAATTGGCTCCAGTTTCATCCATCTCATTAGAACTGATTCAAATGTNTGGCATCACTGACTTGGTGGACGTGAGTCTCAGTGAACTCTGGGAGTTGGTGATGGACAGGGAGGCCTGGCGTGCTGCGATTCATGGGGTCTCAAAGAGGCGGACACAACTGAGCAACTGCACTGAACAGAACCACAACTTCTTTATGCGTCCATCTGTCAATGGACATCTAGGTTGCTTCCAAGTCTTGGTTATTGTAAATAGTGCTGCAATGAACATTGTGGTACATGTGTCTTTTAAAATTATGGTTTTTATATGGTACATGTCCAATAGTGGGATTGCTAGGTTATATGGTAGTTTTATTCCTTGTTTTTTAAGGAATTGTCATACTTTCTCCATAGTGGCTATATTTGTTTACATTCCTACCAACAGTGCAAGAGAGTTCCCCTTCTCCACATCTTTTTCAGTATTTTTTTTTTGCAGATTTGTATAATGCTCTCTTCAATTTTTTAAATCACTGTTTGCAATTTTAAAGTATAGATCTTTTGCCTCTTTACCTAGGTTTATTCCTTGGTATTTTACTCTTTTTGTTATGGTGGTATATGAAATTGTTTCCTTAACTTCTCTTTCTGATCTTTTATTGTTAATGTATAGTGCTATTGTTGTTTTTCTGTCACTCAGTTGTGTGTGACTCTTTGCAACCCCATGGACTGCAGCATCCAAGGCTTCCCTGTCCTTTCATCTCCTGGAGTTTGCTAAAACTCATGTCCACTGAGTCAGTGATGTGATCCAACCATCTTGTCTTCTGTCATCCCCTTCTCCTCTTGCCTTCAGTCTTTCCTAGCATCATGGTCTTTTCCAATGATTTAGCTCTTTGCATCAGGTGGCCAAAGTATTGGAGTTTCAGCTTCAGCATCAGTCCTTCCATTGGATATTCAGGATTGATTTCCTTTAGGATTGACTGATTTGATCTTGATGTCCAAGTGAGTCTTCTCCAATACCACAATTCAAAGGCATCAATTCTTGGGCACTCAGCCTTTGGCACTCAGACTCTCTCTCTATGGTCTAACTCACATCCATACATGACAGGAAAAACCATAGCTTTGACTTTGGAATATAGAAACTGCTGTATTAAAAAATCCTTCTAGAAATTTAATGTTATATCTTGCAAATCTTTTCTATAGCAGAATTTCTATAAATCTTAAGGGTATTTTTTCCTATAGAAGCTTCCCAGAAAACCCAAGTAAAACATTTACTCTAAGCGGATTTGTTATTGTGACCTTGAGATAATGAAGTAGATCCCAGTAATATTAGCAGAAAATTAACTAATATCTTAAGAGATTTGTTATAGTGAAAGTGTTCCTTGATTGGGTCAAAAAAGTAAGTCATAGCACTAAATGAAAAGAGATCTTTGGGGGGTGGCCTAGATGGTTGAGTAGGAAGACCCTAAACTCACCTCCTTCATTGAGCACACCAAAATTACAACTATTTACAGATTGAATATTGATGAGAAAATCCAAAACACTGACCTAAAAGATCTCATACAATGAAAGATAGAAATAAGGAGCACAACAATATGGGTGGGAAGGATGGAGATACAGTACAGACATGATGCACACCCTCATACGGGCCACCCACAAGTGGCAGAATAATTACAATTGCAGAGGTTCTCCCCAACAGGTTACGGGTCCAAACCCCATATTGAATTCCCCAGACCAGGCTGTGAGCCCAGTAAGGCTTGATTTAGCAAAAGCCCAAGAACTGTGGAAAATAGAGATGTCTGTCTTAAATGGCTGACACAGAATCTCACGTGCTCTGGAATACAGAAAAGACAGTAATTTGCAAGAAGCCTATGTCAGCCCCAGCCACTGATCTTGGAGAATCTCTCAGAAAGGCAGGAGGCAGCTGGAACTCACCTTGGGGACATGAACACTGGTGGGAGTCTTTTTGGGGAGCATGTTCTATCATGTGGTTGCTGGTGCTGGCAAATGCCATTTTGTAATTCCCCCTCTAGTTTATGGCTCAAGACATGTCCCCACACACCAATGACCCAGAATTAGCTCTGAGCTACCCAGGGCTTTGTAGAGAATCTGGGATTTGGCTTCACCGACCAGTGGGCCAATATTAGTCTTGAGAACAGCCTCATCCTACAGTGGGCAGGCACCAGCTCCAAGAATAACTGGGCCCCACTCACCAGTGGGTGAACGTACCAACTCCAGGACTTCCAGAGCCTTGGAGCTAGCCAAAGACCTCAGGAATGGCTACACAGACTAGTGAACTGGCACTAGCCTTGGGATCACCCCACCCTACTGCAAGGCATAAGCCCTGCCACCAGCAGGCCAACATCAGCTCCGGAACTCTCAAAGACCCAGTTCTGCCCACCAAGAGACAACACCAACTCTGAGACATGTTGGATCTCTCAGCCAGCTTCCCTGGGATTCAGTTCCACTCACCAGTGGCCCAACACCAAATTTGGGATTCCCTGAACTTTTCAATCAGCAATGTCAAGGACTTGCTTTGCCCACAAGTTGATACTAGATCTGGGAATCAAGACCAAACAACCACTCACAACAAAACCTGACTCCATGCACAAGTGGGTCAGCATTGGTCCTGGGACTTTCTGGAGAACTAAAGCCATCTTCCTTGGCACCCAGCCTCACCTATCTGTCAACAGACTCCATACAAGGCAGAGTTTAGCAACTAACAGGACTAGGAGCCAGCCACATCTACAAGACCATCCATAATAGTACTAGTCAGAAGGACTCATACAATCCATATAAGGGGGTGCCCCTCTAGCAGTTAGCTCCTGTGACCAGAGAAGCACAGGATGTCTCCTACAAAGAGCCTCTTTGCCAAGATCAGGTAACATAGACCACCTACCAAATAAATAGAAATTAAAATATTGAATTAGGCAAAATGAGGTGACAGATTAATATTTTTCAAACAAAGGAATAAGCTAAAACCAAGTGAACTGAGATAAGGATCTACCTGATAAAGAGTTTAAGGTAATGATTGTAAAGATGCTCAGGGAACTCTGGAGAAGAATGATGAATGCAGTGAGAACTTTAACAAAGAGTCAGGAAATATTAAAAAGAAAAGCCAAACATAGCTGAATAATACAATAATTGAAATTAAAAATACACTAGAATGAGTCAAGAGTAGACTATACAGAGGAATGGATCAGCAAGCTGGAAGACACAGTAGTGGAAATCATGAGAACTGACAGGAAAAAAGAATAAACAGAAATGAAGACAATTTAAGAGATCTCAGAAACAACATCAAGCATACTTATATTCACATTATAGTGGTCTCAGAAAGAAAGAATAGGGCAGAGAAAATCCTTGAGGTTATAATGCCTGAAAATTTCCCTAATCTG
This sequence comes from Neotragus moschatus, assembly GCA_006410615.1. Taxonomy (NCBI): domain Eukaryota; kingdom Metazoa; phylum Chordata; class Mammalia; order Artiodactyla; family Bovidae; genus Neotragus; species Neotragus moschatus. Next base: position 8,807 of record SJYA01005066.1, read on the forward strand.
AGAAAGGAAACAGACATCCAGGTCCAGGAAGGACAGGGAATCTCAAGTGAGACAAACCCAAAGAAAGTAACACAAAGACAAATAATGAGTAAAATGACAAAAGTTAAAGAAGAAGAGAGAATATTAAAAGCAGCAAGGGAAAAGCAGAGTTACATACAAGGGAACTCCCATAAGGCTGTCAGATAACTTACAGCAGAAACTCTGTAAGCCAGAAAGAAGTGACTTGATATTTTTAAAGTATGAAAGAGAAAAACCTACAACCAAGAATACTCTACCTAGAGGTCTTTATTCAGGTTTAAAGGAAATATCAAAAACATTAAGAAAAGATAAAAGGGTTAGCATCACTAAAATTGATTTTAAAAGAAACATTAGAGGAATTTCTCTAAGTGAAAAAGAAAAGGATACAACTAGAAATGTGAAAATTATGAAAGGAAAAATTTCATTGACAAAGGTTGATATATAATAAAGATAACAAATCAACAGTATATAAAACTAATCAAAAGGCCAAAAGATGAAAATAGCAAAATCATCTATATCCACAATAAGTAGTTAATGGATACACAAAATAAAAAGATATAAAATATGGCATCAAAAATCAACATGGAGCGAGGATAGTGAACCTGCAAAGTTGTTAAAAATGTACTTAAACTTAGATCAGCAACTTTAAACAATCATGTATTTGTATAGATTGCTTTATACAAATCTCTAGGTAAAATAAATCAAAATTTATAATAGGTACACACACACCCAGAAGATAAAAGAATCCAAATATAACCCTAAATAGAGTCAGCAAATCACAAGGAAAGAGAACAAAAGCAGAAGGGAACAAAAAAGTACTACAAAATAACCCACAAACAGTTAACAACATGGCAATATGTACAAGCCTATGAAGGATTACAAATGGAATAATTTCTCCAATCAAAAGACAGAGTGGCTAAATAGATGCAAACACAAGATCCAATATATGTTGCTTTTAAGAGAGTCACTCCAGATCTAAAGATACACACAAACTGAAAGCTTTCCTTGCAAACAGAAATGAAAAGAAAGCAGGGCTAGCAATACTTTTGTAAAATAATATGGACTTTAGAACAAAGACTATAACAAGAAGACCGTTATATAATGATCAAGAGATCAATTCAAGAAGACATAACAATTTTAAATATATATGCATACCAAATAAGACTACCTAAGTATAAAAAAAATTGAAAGTCATAAAGGTAGAAATGGACAGTAGCACAGGAACAGCAGTGGACTTAACAGGAAACTTACATTAGTGGAAAGAATGAATTTCTGAATTTCATCCAGAAAGAAAATAAAGAAGGAAACACTGGCTTTAATTGATGCATTAGGCTAATTGGACACACACACACACACACACGTAACATTTTATACAAAATCAGCACAATAGACCTTCTTTTCAATTTCACGTGAAACATTCTCTAAGATAGATAATGGGCTAGGGAACAAAACAAATCGCAGTAAATGTAAGAAAACTGAACTCATATTAATCATTTCTTTCCACTACAAGGCTACATGACAAGAGAAAAACTGCAAAGAACACAAACACTAAAAAATATGCTACTAAACAACTAACGAGTTATTGAAGATATCAAAGAAGAGATTTAAAAAATTCCTGGAGANGTAACATTTTATACAAAATCAGCACAATAGACCTTCTTTTCAATTTCATGTGAAACATTCTCTAAGATAGATAATGGGCTAGGGAACAAAACAAATCTCAGTAAATGTAAGAAAACTGAACTCATATCAATCATTTCTTTCCACTACAAGGCTACATGACAAGAGAAAAACTGCAAAGAACACAAACACTGAAAAATATGCTACTAAACAACTAACGAGTTATTGAAGATATCAAAGAAGAGATTTAAAAAATTCCTGGAGACAAATAAAATGAAACACTCAAACACCCAATGGACCAAAAATCTACAGGATGCAGCAAAACAGTTCTAAGTGGGAATTGTATATGAATACAAACCTACCTCATGAAAAAAGAAAAATATAAAATAAGCAACTTATCCTTGCATCTAAAGAAATTAAAAGAAAAACAAACAGAACACAGGTTATAGAAGAGAACNGACAAATAAAATGAAACACTCAAACACCCAATGGACCAAAAATCTACAGGATGCAGCAAAACAGTTCTAAGTGGGAATTGTATATGAATACAAACCTACCTCATGAAAAAAGAAAAATATAAAATAAGCAACTTATCGTTACATCTAAAGAAATTAAAAGAAAAACAAACAGAACACAGGTTATAGAAGAGAACAAACCATACGGATTAGAGTAGAAATAAATGAAATAGATAATAAAAATGGAAGAGATCAATATTGTAATTAACCTCCAATTAAAATAAATAAACATATAAAAAATAAAATTAAGAGTTCTTTGAAAAAAATAAATAAAATTGATAAAACTTTATACAGATGCATCAATTTTATTAATTTAGAGAGGACTTAGTAAAATAAGAAATGAAAAGAAGTTACAACTTATACCACAGGAATGCAAAGGTTCATAAGAGATTAATACAATAATAACCATTAAAATGGACAACCTAGAACAAGAGGACATGATTTTGATGATGTCAATAATAATAAGAAAATTGAACAGTTAACTAGCACAATGAGTGATAATTTTATAAATTAAAATTTATTATTGCTCATTTTACTTGAAATAAAACCACATAATCATAAGTCTCAGCTAATTGTAGCTATTTTTAACTACAGTCTCAGTAGTCACACTGAATTGAATTATAAATTATGAAATTGAACTATTTCCTTGGCTTGAAAAATAACAATTAATGTAGCATTGAAGGATGAAAAATGGTGAAAATTGAGAATTGTACATAATGCAACTACATAAATTATATGTAGAAAACATAAAAAATTATGTAAGAGTACATGTAGGAGATTAGAAAAAAGAAGAGTTATATAGAACTATTTCATGGAATAAGTGATCTTTGTTTTGATCTTTTGTACAGTGGTGCTTCAGGCAAGGCCATTAAGAATCAATTGATGAATGAAAGAAAACACAGAAATAATGACTTTAAGAAAAGAAAAATCAACCAAGTAGTTATAGGATGACAATTAGTCTTGGATTTAATGAAGCTGCTCCAGAGGATGGAGATTATCTGTGTAAACTCATGTAATTTCCCCAAAAGCTAAAGACAAGTGACACATTGTTTGTACTCAACTAGAGTCATCACTATAGAACTAAGAACGGCTCCATTTCAATAGACATATGTCAATATGTATGCATCCTAATATCACTTGCTCCTTTATGCTGTTATATTTCCCCTATGACAGTCCAGTGGCGATGATTATTTTTAATATTGACAGTAGAGCACTTCTGACAGTGACATTATAGAGTACGATATTTCCTCAGTTGTAACACTTTCCCATGCACTTCCTCAGAGCCCCCGCCACTTCTTTATTCCTCAGGCTGTAGATGAGTGGGTTGAGCATGGGGGTCACTATGGTGCCAAGAACAGCTCCAATCTGGTCTTGTTCAGGTGTATGGGCTAAGGTGGGTGTCATGTAGATGAAGATAGCTTGACCAAAGTAGAGACTCACCACTGTCATGTGGGAAGAGCAGGTAGCCAGGGCTTTGTTCTTGCCCTTGCGAGAGTTCATCCTGAGAACAGTGAGGAAGATGAGAGTGTAGGAAGTTAGGATGAGAATAAATGGGATCAGGAGAAAAACAATGGTTGACACAAATTTCACCATCTCATAGGCTGATATGTCCATACAAGACAATCTCAGGATGGCAGGCATCTCACAGAAGTAATGATTAATCTCTCTGGAACCACAGATGGGGAAGTTCATTGGATAGATGGTGTGTACAAGGGCTGCAAGGGCTCCACCAATCCAGGCTGCAGCAGCCATCTGTAGACAGATGTTGGGGTTCATGAGGACTGTGTATCGCAGGGGGTTACAGACAGCCACATAGCGGTCATAAGCCATGAGAGTCAGCAAGATGCACTCAGCAAGGCCAAGGGTGAGGAAAAAGAAGAGCTGAGTAGCACAGGAAAAATAGGAAATGTTCTTCTTCCCTGTGAAATAGTTGGTGACCATTTTGGGGACTGTGCAGGAGATGTAAGCCAGGTCAATGAGGGACAGCTGACTGAGCAGGAAGTACATGGGAGTATGAAGATGGGAGTCCAGCCAGATAAGGAGGATTAGTATGGAGTTCCCAGTAAAGGCAGCAGTGTAGATAAGGATGATAACGAGGATGAGGAGGCTGGGATGTCTGAACCATGGAAAGAGCCCCAGGAGGATGAAGTCAGTTGAGGTGTCATTCTTCTGATTCATATTCTCATTCAAATGCCTTACTCAAACTGAAAACTTGCAGAAGCAAAATAATGTAGCAGAGGATGTGGTCTCTGCTAAAATAATTCAATCTGTTGGTCAGGACTTTCTTTATATACTTATGGATCAGACTCCAAAGCAGCACATTCTCATAAAAGAGAAAATGGGAAAAAACCCATAAAACTTCCTCAAATTAAAACACCTGTACTTAGAAATTAGAAAGATCATACCTGAAAGTTGGTAAATGAATATTTATTCCATTTGATTTATAATAATCACTTACTTAACCATTATTTCTCCCATGTTTGAATTTCTTAATGTACCGACATTCTTATTTCTTGCATATTGCTTTTCTAAGTGTCCTATTCTCTCTACCTTCACCCTAGAAGAAAGATTTCTTACTTCCTTTGGAGTTCTCTCTCGGCTTTTATCAAGAAATTTTAATTGTCCGCTAATGAGAAAAGCTATTCACTTCATTTTATAAGCTAATCTCTGTAGTTCTTATTTTATTCAGTTTTCTCTTTTGATTTGTACTTCTCATCTTAGTTTTCAACTGCATATTTACAGTTAAATAATTTCCTTATTCAGTTAACAACTTAAAGACAGCTGCCATATCCTTTTAGTTGTTAAAAGTGAAGTTGCTCAGTCGTGTCCGACTCTGTGACCCCATCAACTGTAGCCTGCCAGTCTCCTCCATCCATGGGATTCTCCAGGCAAGAATACTGGAGTGGGCTGTTATTTTCTTCTCCAGGGGATCTTCCTGACCCAGGAATTGTACCCAGGTCTCCTGCACTGCAGGCAGACTCTTTACCATCTGAGCCACCAGGGGCTCCAGTTAATCTTATAGTTATTGTTCATTGATCATAGAATAAAAATCTCCTTCAAAATACTCTTTAAAAGTTGACTGCTGCTGCTAAGTCGCTTCAGTCGTGTCCGACTCTACAAGTTGACTAAAATCCTACAAATGAATTTTAAGATCCTGTGTTTGTAGGAGTGGTGTTTTTCAGCTGATGACAGATGAATTCATGTATCTTCATAAATATTCCCTATGCCTTCTTTTATTTGAAATAATGAAAGAGAAACATTGTATACTGTCTGACTGTCAATGGAAAGAGAGCCGAGTTCTCAGTGTCACACTTCCAAGGAAAAGTCACTATAAGCTGTGGCAGCACTTTAGCTCTGGGAAAATTTGTTTCCTTAAGTTACCAGAGACCCTGGGCGCCTCTGGGTCCCTGGATTCCTTTTCTGGAGTGCTTTGCTTCAAGATGATTCTCTGTCATCCTACATTTTTTGACATAAATACTTTCCCTAACACATTCATTCTCTGTGGTGTGAAATGATGGGAGAATATCTTTGAAAATTATATTCTATGATTTTCAAGTATCATGTAAAATATGATATTTTGCCTACATATTTAACACACAGGGGNCTACTATTCAACATAGTTCTGGAAGTTTTGGCCACAGCAATCAGAGCAGAAAAAGAAATAAAAGGAATCCAGATTGGAAAAGAAGAAGTAAAACTCTCACTGTTTGCAGATGACATGATCCTCTACATAGAAAACCCTAAAGACTCCACCAGAAAATTACTAGAGCTAATCAATGAATATAGTAAAGTTGCAGGATATAAAATCAACACACAGAAATCCCTTGCATTCCTATACACTAATAATGAGAAAGTAGAAAAAGAAATTAAGGAAACAATCCTATTCACCATTGCAACGAAAAGAATTAAGTACTTAGGAATATATCTACCTAAAGAAACTAAAGACCTATATATAGAAAACTATAAAACTCTGATGAAGGAAATCAAAGAGGACACTAATAGAAGGAGAAATATACCATGTTCATGGATTGGAAGAATCAATATTGTGAAAATGAGTATACTTCATAATGTGTATATATATATATATATATATATATATATAATGTTCATTTTAATATTGAAAATGTATTTCGTAACATGTTAATGACTGTTTTGAATACCGAATCTGCCCTTTTTTCTGTCTTTTGCCTTCTGTGAATACCTCGTGGTGGGTACCCCAAAACTGGCATTTTAGAAACCAGACCATCTAGGGATGATTATTCTCATTACTCAGAAAACTGTCTTACTATTGTATTAATCTTAAATTGCCTAGTGCTTTGGAAGTCTGTTTACGTTTTTAAAACATCCCAGCATTTTGGGGTCCTGTGACGTTTTCATGAGTTTTCTCTAGCGGCAGCTTTTCTGTGACAGAGTCCATCTGCAGGAGGTAGAATTTACTGTTGTCTGTTGCCGCTGTAGCAAAATTGTAGTACTTATACCCAACACTGTCCCGACTTACAAGCTACAGTGTGTTAGTTAAGGCAGAGGCCAGCTGGAATCCATCCTGTTCTACAGATGAACCCTAAACAGATAGGAGGCCTCTGGCTTTCCCATTCGCTGCTGGACATATACGTTTGTTTGCTTGTTTCTCACCCTCTCTCCCTGAAGTCTGCCTGCAGAAGTGATGCTGCTGGATTTTATCATCATCACCGTCATCATAGTCATTGTTTCATCATCTTGGTGCTGTGCCAAGTCGCTCAGTCGTGTCCAACTCTTTGTAACGCCCTGGACTGTAGCCCACCAGGCTCCTCTGTCCATGGGATTCTCCAGGCAAGAATACTGGAGTGGGTTGCCATGCCCTTCTCCAGGAGATCTTCCCAACCTAGGAATTGAACCCCGGTCTCTCCCACATTGCAGGCGGATTCTTTACCATCTGAGCCACCAGGGAAGCCCTCATCATTTTTAGGTACTTCCAATAAACAATAATTTTGCACTTATCAATACATTTGCTTTTTGTGGAATCCGGAGAGACAGGTGTTATTATTCACGTCNAGGAATTGAACCCCGGTCTCTCCCACATTGCAGGCGGATTCTTTACCATCTGAGCCACCAGGGAAGCCCTCATCATTTTTAGGTACTTCCAATAAACAATAATTTTGCACTTATCAATACATTTGCTTTTTGTGGAATCCGGAGAGACAGGTGTTATTATTCACGTCCATTTTCCAAATAAGAGTAACGTGCGTCAGAGAGGTTAGGGTGCTCGTCCATTGTCACACAGCTTGTGAGGAGCGGAAGGATAGTAGCAACCAGAGCTGTTTGACTCCAAACCCTGTGTTCTTAATTCCAGTGCTCTTATGTTTCCTAGTATATGATTTGATGCAGTTGGCAATTAAACATCAAAATAAATATTGTCTATTTTTCAAAGCATCACTGTTTTGAATGCTGGATGCAATTGGTTGCATCATTGACTTTTTTCCTTCCAAAGTGCCAGAATGTGTCAGCCTCTGCCTACTGTTCCCACGGTGGTGATTGATAATGCGGGGAGAGGGGGCAGGACTGCTGGAGAGTGAGGCCTGGGCTGGCTTTCATTAGTCACATAAAAATGGCATTAATGCTTCAGCAAACACTTCATTTTAGCTATATATCAAAGATTTATTGAAATTTTATCATTTGAAGTGAAATGATGAGTTTGAGAGGGATTTATCATCTTAGACCATTCTACAGATATCACTGTCAGAACAAGAACCGATTATAAGTAACTCCATTGTTGCGTTTATCATAGGATAATTGATATATAAATATAATACCTTAACAGTAAATAATTCAGAAAGATTCTGATAGTTGAAAATAAATGGAGAACACACAGCCTTGTTTCTGAGTAATAAGAAGTAGATGATGTCTTACTGAGGTATCTGATTTTTTAAAGAAATGTACTTTAATAATTTCAAATTTGTAATATATTTTATCCGTCAATAAATATAGTTTAAGACAACTGGAAACGAAAGTCAATTTATAGTACAATTATGAAAGCATTAGTTGCTTGTTCGTGTCCAACTCTTTGAGACCCCATGGACTATACAGTGGAATAGACTATACAGAGAATTCTAGTGGAATTCTCCAGGCTAGAATACTGGATGGGGTAGCTGTTCCCTTCTCCAGGGGATCTTCCCAACCGAGAGATCAAACCCAGGTCTCCCACATTGCAGGCAGAGTCTTTACCAACTCAGTAGTAGCTCCATATAATTATGTTGACTAACAAATCATTAAAAAGTAATTGATGAGCCCACAAGTTGAATCTCAACCTTTTTTGTTTGAACAGAAGTGCCCCATTTTAATCTCAATTACAAATCAAAACTTAAAATTCTGAGGGAAATTATTGGGAAAAGGTCTAAGAGATTAGCATATAGAAGAACAATTCTGAGGAAACAGAATCCGAGCGACAGGTGTTTGGTCTTGTTCAGGGTGATGACCTGCTGCGTCCGCGTACCGTGGGGACAAAGAGCTGGTGGCCTGCCAGTTTCTGTGCCTCGGGGATGGATGTTTTATGTAGAAGCACTCCTGCCTGTAGGGAGAGTTTTTAATATGCCTGTGAATTTTCCAGTAGTGGGACATTTTCTGCTATGGTACAGAGTAATCAGGTTAATATTCAGTAGGTTTGCAGAGATGGAAAAGGGTGCGGATGATGTTTTAAGGCCATTCATTTCTACTAAAATATGAAAATCACCAAAATTTTTAATTAATGTGGAAGGAAAATTCTTTCACTTAAATATTTGACATATTCCAATCCTTTGATCACTTACTGGAAATATCCCCAAACTAGGTATATATTTAAGTTGCTGGAATTCTGTGGTGGGAAATGTTATGTGGTTTAAATAGTTTATTTAAGTCGTAGCTTCACTGTTGTATCATAAGGAGAAACCAAAACACTGATTTCATTAGTCATTTCAAACTGTCCTTTTATTCCCCCCAAATGTGTTCTGAAAGCATGTGGCCCTCAGTCGTATCTGACTCTTTGTGAGCCCATGGTCTGTAGCCCGTCAGGCTCCTCTGTCTGTGGAATTCGCGCAGGCAAGCTTACTGGGGTGAGTTGCCATTTCCTCCTCCAAAGGATCAAGCCCGGGTCTCCTACACTGCAGGCAGGTGTCCTAAACGGCAACCCCCTGCTGTTCCCCGGCACCGCCTGTGCCGCGAGGCGGGGGCGGCGCTTGCCGTCAGCGTGTGGGCGTTTGCGCTCAGGTGCGGCGTGTGGGCGTTTGCGCTCATGTGTGTCTGCTTCTGTCTCCCCCTAGTTGGAAGGGCACAACATCTTCTCCACCCTGAGCTCCAGCGAATACGAGCAGGTGCTTGAGATCATCCGCAAAGCCATCATCGCCACGGACCTCGCTCTGTACTTCGGGAACCGCAAGCAGCTGGAAGAGATGTACCATACCCGATCGCTGAACCTTAATAACCAATCACATAGGTAAAAAGTGCCTCTGAATTTTCAGTAGCCCCAGCAGTGTTATTTGGAATAAATGTATATTTTAAAACAAAAGCATAATTTCAAATTTATATTTGAAAAATGAAATGTAAATAGAATGTTTATGTGGGGTTTTTTTGCTTGTTTTATGTGCATTCTATATTTACTTTGGATATTTCATTACTTGACAAGATTGCTGACAGTGTATTGCCAAGATAACTACGAATTGGAATTTACACTGGTTGCTTAGGAATGGATACTGTCAAAGGGAAGTCATTTTGCAAGACGCCTCTCCTCAAATTTATGAGTCCCGCATTTGGTCATTGACCTCTCAGCCTCAGAAGCAAACAGAAATGGATTCATCAGAATCCAAATCTTATTCGCCAAGCCAGTGTGACTGATGTGTAAGACTTGCATTGCGTGTTATTAATCTACAAATGTGTATTCTAGCTGCACGCGTCAGAATATAGGCACTCGGTGTGGTCACAATCTTACGAAGCCGAGTGGCCATCCAGAGTCTATTTGAACATGAAGTCAAAACAGAAAGAATGAGGGTCTGTAAATGTTCCAGCAGCATTAGGCTAAGGTGGCCTGATTCCTTTTTTCTGAGAGGGTATGACTTGCCTGCTAGATTCAGGAATGCATCCGGTGTTTTCTTTGTGAGCCTGTCCACCCATCTGTCCATTAGATCTCAGTCCATTGGCTAAAACGCCTCTTGCCCTGGCCAATGTGTAGGTGCTTACCACCAGCTTGTCTTTCTAGGACTTTGCTGTTGCAGGGTCCATGTCTGACCAAGTCCATCTTAAGTGATACATCTTTGGACCTGGGAGCACTTGCTTATTGGTTCATTCTAGTCTTGCTGAACTTGAATCCACTCTTTATTCAGGTGCTTTGTGTGCCCTACTCTGTGATCCGTTAAGGTACTGGTCTTAACGTTTCTTTCCAGAGGAATCTACTTTCAGTTTTTAGAAGCAATTTGCTCAGGGGTCCCAAACACAAAACTTTACGTTTACAAATAACTACTGACAGATGCATAATAAACTTAATCCCTTCAAGAATATGATCATCAGACGTTTTACGGGGAGTCACTTTGAGGAAAAGAAATGCATCTTAACTTCACAGAGTCATCTGGACACGTTGCCAGCAGCCTCCCAGGATGGGGGGAGTGTCTGTGTCACACAGACACCTGCTCCTCCGCCTGCAGCTCGAGGGGTGCCGAGCGATTTGCAGTCTTCATGTGTCTCTGCCTCTGGCAGATTCCACGTGTAGTTCTTGTGCCAGGACTTTTATACAGTTCTCTTTCTTATGGCAATTATAAGATTGGAGAAATATGCCCGACATACGGCATCCTTCGGGTTGCTGAAAACTCTATGTCTCCATTTTCTTTAGGTTACAAAGAAGAGCCGTTTAAGTAGGATCAAGCTTCCTGCATATACTTTTAGCAAAATGATTATGATGGTAATAACATTATTATAAAATAGAAAAGTTTAAAACTCTAATTGCAAATAATATTATGCTTGGTGCGTCATGCATGTATATGTGTTAGTGGTGTATACTGTATAGTTATGATGCTTGAATAATTTGGGGGTGACTAGTTATTTTGAAGATAATGCATATTTGTTTTAACAGTTTAAAGAGTACAGCCATATACAAGAAAAGCAATAATAGAGCCGTCCGCCAGTGTGTCTGTGGGGAGGCATTCGTTCCCTGACCCCTGCAGATACCAGAACACTGCTACTCAAGCCCCTGATAGGGAGTGGCCCCGTAGAACTGATACTGTTACTGCCCGGTCCGCACAGCGTGGATGAGAAGCCCGAGGGGGCCCTGCCCCTGTCCGTGGTCCACAGCTGACAGCACGCTTGGTGTGGTCCTGTCCCGTGCACTCCCCTGTGTTTATTCACAACTCTATGTTTGTGCACGAGCCTATATTTTTAAACAAAAACATGATCATAGAGCTTCGTCAGTATCTGGGGCTGGCTCATTAAACCTTTCTACTCATCAAAATGTTTCTAGAATTTTGCACTGTTATTAATTCTGTGACCAACTCTCTTATCCACTGTCCTTTATAAATATATATGTCATATCACATACGGCGTTAGAAAGACACGTGTTAAATTTTCTGAAAGAAGTGTAGAAATTTACACTTCTTCTACCGTAGGGTGGAAACTGTTCCTCTTTAAATGTGCCGTTCTCCATAGACGCCTGCGCTCAAGGCCTTTTCATGCTTGCTGGCTGTTGTGCCTCCTTCTGTTTGTTCACAGTTTGTGTGTTTGTTGGATTCTTTACGCTTTTTCACAAATCAGTTCACATTCTAATTTTTGTTAAGGATATTAAGATTTTCTCTGTCATGTTACATTTTCTTTTAAGTGTCTTTCAAAAATTTTATTCATATTTTAACTGCAAAGGAATTAAATTTCTTGAGTCCAAATCTGTCATTTGTTTTTTTTCAAATCTGGTTTCCTGTCTTGCTTACAAAGGCCTCCCCTATCCTCAAAGGAGTGCAAATTATACTTCAATTTTTCTTTGCATATTTTTGTAATTAGATCTTAATGCTTCTGGAATTATATTTTTATGAACAAAACTTTATTTTTTCCTGTTAGGTTGAATCAATACCATTCAATTAACAATCTGTTCTTTTCCATTGAATTGAAGTTTTCATATAGACTAGAATACTTCTTTTGACTCCTTAAGCCATTTAAATGTTAATTATCTAACTCAACTGTGGTCAGTTACTATCTTGACTATTGTAACTATGTTAAAATTTATCATACATACCTGGCAAGATAATTTTCGTCTTTCATTTGCTTTCCAAAAATTTCATGGAAATTGGTACTCAATAAATGTATTATTATATTTTTATAAGAAAAAGTCAAACTTAAGGTAGAAATTATGCTGAAATATATACTAATACCTACACTCAAGAATTACTTAACATTTTAAAATATTTTTTGCCTATTTTTCACTGTGCCACTATAGTATAAATTACACATGTAATGACCCTTTATCCTCTTCATAGTGAATACTTATAAACAAAAAGAACATTCTATCAGGTTTTTTTTCAATTAAAATATCCACCTTGGGATTTTAATTGTAGCTATATTGCATTTATCTCTTCACTTGTAAATGACAGTATATTGGCTTCTTATCCAAGAGCATTGCTGTGACTTTTTAGTCTTGAATAATATTTTATGTGGTTTGTTTGCACAGATCCTATCACTTTTTGTTAGTAAAATTATACTGGTCTTATAGATTTTACCACTTACATTTTTCCCATTTTTAATGGAAACACAGTTTCCAGTATTTAAACAGCTCTGAATTTTATATATTTCTCAGTTTTGCCTCAGGTGTTTAGAAACTTCATTAGGTGCTTCGGCATCTGCGTATTTCTCTTGTCTTCGCCACGACTGAGCCTCGTGTCGCTAGGAGAGTCTCTTTCTATCCTGGTGGAACCTCTCGCCTTAAAGCTTTCTGTGTCTCATAGCCAGACTAGCCTTCCCGTGCTTGCTTCACTTCAGCTCAGTCATGTCCGACTCTTTGCGACCCTGTGGTTTCATGGGGTTCTCAAGGCAGGAGTACTGACATGGTTTGCCATTCCCTTCTCCCGCGGACCCCGTTTTGTCAGAACTCTCCGCCGTGACCCGTCCATCTCAGGTGGTCCTGCAGAGCATGGCTCATAGCTTCTCTGAGTGAGACAAGGCTGTGGCCCGTGTGGTCAGATGGGTTAGTTTCCTGTGATTGTGGCCACTTACTGGCAATGTTTTTCCCAGCCCTGCACTGCCACGCTGTCTGCATCTTTATGTTTAAAGTGTGTCTTGTCATCAGCAGTAGTTGAAACTTTCAATCTCTGTTTCCTTTTGGACTCTCGGTTCCTTGGCTTTTAAAAAAAGATTAAAAAAAAATTTGTATTGGCATGTAGTTGATTTAAAATGTGTTGGTTTCTGCTGTACTGTTGGTGGAAATGTAAATCACTACAACCATGACAGACAACAGTATAGAGTTTCCTTAAAACTGGAGTAGGAAATGGCAACCCACTCCAGTATTCTTGTCTGGAAAATTCCATGGATCCAGGAGTCTGGCGGCTGCAGAGAGCAGGGCACAACTGAACACTCACGCACTGCCTCTAACGTTCCTCCTACTTTCTTTGTCTCCGCTTGTGGTTCAGTCGCCAAGTCGTGTCCAACCCCATGGACTGTAGCACGCCAGGCTTCTTCGTCCTTCAGCTTCTCCCTGAGCTTGCTCAAACTCTTGCTCGTTGAGTCGGTGGTGCCATCCAACCATCTCATCCCCTGTCGTCCCCTTCTCCTCCTGCCTTCAGTCTTCCCCAGCATCAGGGTCTTTTCCGATAAGTCGGCTCTTTGCATCAGGTAGCTGAAATATTGGAGCTCGAGCTTCAGCATCAGTCCTTCCAGTGGATATTCGGGGCTGATCTCCTCTAGGATGCACTGGTTGGGTCTCTGCAGTCCAGGGGCCTCTGCCGTCGCCTCGATTCACACTGCTGGGCCCACGCCTCTGGACGCCGGCGTTCTCCTGCAGGCCTTCTCTGCAGCCTCCCCCACACAGGTCTCCAGCCCATCCTGCAGTGAGCACTCCTGAGGGGCCTCTCTAAAAGCGTGGCAGGTCGCTCTCGCACCCGCAGCCTCCAGATGCTTGCCGTCAGACTGTTCCCGTCTGTCTCCAGACTCAGCAACAAGCAGCCCACGCCCACCTCCCTGCTGCGTTTCTTTCGGACTGGCTTTCCTGCTGTTCCGCAAACACTCGCCGCTTATTCCTGAGTTAGGACTTGCACACTGTCATCGCCACTGGACTCTCACTCATCTTCATGTGTTTGCCTCCTTTAAAGTATTTTTCTATAGATTCATTGAATGGAAGTTTTCTCCTTACCTTCTGCTTTTCCCCCCTAGCACATTACTCCTACAAGTTCAGTTCAGTTCAGTCACTCAGTCATGCACGACTCTTTGTGACTCCAAGAACTGCAGCACGCCAGGCCTCCCTGTCCATCACCAACTCCTGGAGTTTATCCAGACTCATGTCCCTTGAGTCGGTGGTGGCATCTAACCATCTCATCTTCTGTCGTCCCCTTCTCCTCCTTCCTTCAGTCTTTCCCAACATCAGGGTCTTTTCAGATGAGTCAGCTCTTCACGTCAGGTGGCCAAAATATTGGGGTTTCAGCTTCAGCATTAGTCCTTCCAATGAATACCCAGGACTGATCTCCTTTAGGATGGACTGGTTGGATCTCCTTGCAGTCCAAGGGACTCTCGAGAGTCTTTTCCAACACCACAGTTCAGAAGCATCAGTTCTTCCGAGCAGGGCTTATTTTACTCATTTCTAGAACCGTGTCTGACACATACAGGCCTTCAGAGCTTTTCGGAATAGATGAATGTAGTGAACCACCCCCGCCCCCGAAGTTACCCTCCTGAGAATCGTCAGGAGTAGAGGCATCACGTACCAGGCTCTCACTGCAGTCTTCTTAGTGAGGAGGACAGGCACGGTCATGCCAAGAGCACAGCTGGCATAAACTCCTCCCCTTTCTGAGCTGGCTGTCGGAAAGCAGTGTGAATTAGGTCTCCATGCTGCAGTCCATGGGGTCACAAAGAGTCAGATATGACTGATCGACTGAAGTGACTGAGTCACCAGTTAGGCCTGTAATCCCATTCATAGACAGAAATGACACAGTTCCAATTCAGGTTAATATTTCCTGGAAACCATGACGATCCAACTAATTTGTCATTAACAGTAAAAAAAAAAAAAAAAAGTAATTTTTAAAAGGAATTTAATACAGATCTTACCTGTCTTATTTTTATTTGTTTGGTTAACAGTAAAATGCTGGTAAATTTTTTTTTCTAAGTAATTTTGACAGTGAAGCCTGCATAATAAGTAAGTTATTATCCTTTCAACCCTAATGGTAAGGATGCTGCCTATGGAGTCATATCCAGGGAGAGAATTGGTTCACATGCCTTCTAGTGTATGTTAACATTTTTTCCTTAGATTTATGAGATAAGAAAGCTTTCTTGAGGTGATTGCTTATTGCAATATTTATCCAAAAGAAATGAATACTGATTCTTTTGTGTGAATGTAGGTTGAATGAGACTAAATTATTTAAGTCTCATGAAATAATTATTTGTTAACAAAATAATAGTGTTTTTCATGTTCTGTTCCTGTTTAAATGAACTGGACTGTTAAGCAAACAGAAAATACAGTCATTGCTTTAGAAGCCCAAATCCAGAAATAAATATTATTCCTGTAAACCGCAAAGTGCTTAGGAAACTACCTCAGCAAGAAAACATGAGCTTTCTGATCATTTTAAGGGATCTATATCTTCACATGGCATCTGTTTTGGGGTGACAGGGTGAGTACACGTTTTAAGTCTCAGTGACATTTTTAAAGTCATCTCGACTGCCTGTTAGATACACGATGCCCACTTGTCCTTATGAAAAGTAAGGTTGTAGGAGAGATTACTAATGCTTTGCTCAGTCGCTCAGTCATTCTTTGCAACCCTTTGGACTCTAGCCCGACAGGCTCCGCTGTCCATGGGATTTCTCAGGAAAGAACGCTGGAGTGGGCTGCCATTTCCTTCTCCAGAGATCTTCCCCACCCAGGGATCGAACCCATGTCTCTCGTATCTCCTGCATTGGCAGGTGGATTCGTTACCACTGAACCACCTGGCTAATGGGCTGAAGGAAATTGGCTGATGGAGAAAGTATTAATACAAGACCCCACAAGTGCTTGGCACCAAAGACATGGATAACAGACAAAGCAGGGTCTCCTGGACATCCAGGAATCTTTGCTTGAGGGAGCAGCCCTAAATCAGAAGCTCCAGCCCAGCCTGTTGCTCTGCTGCGAGCCCTGGTCAACAGGCTCAGGCCCCGGGGCAGCCCTTGCCCACAGATGGGGTCTGTCTGCAGCCCTCCAGGAAGCTCAGCATCCTTGAGCAGCAGCAGCGTCCTCGGACTCTGGAGTTTAGGTGGGAAGGGCCATGGCACCATCTTCTCGCTTGTTAGGAGGTTTGTGTCTTTCTCGATAATTTGCCCTCTATCATTATGCAATTTGCTTTGTAAAAGTTTAAGTCAGTATATTGAAAGCTCTTAATAGCTAGCGGGTAGTGCCACACTTAAGTGTAGACTTCATTTAGGGTGACCCCGTGTCATTAGACCAGATCCATTAAGATTATATAGGGGGTGTGTATGTTTGAGTACTTTTTAGGCAATTTTTATTTGTCCTCTAGAGGAAAGACTGAATAAACCATATTTTAGGGGGAACAAAAAAGACCTAGAACACATGGTGGTGAGTGCAAAGCAACTGAGGAGAAGAAGCCTCCTTTCCATGGGGTGTTAGAGTTTGTGCAGCGGTTGGCGACCCTGCCCTTCTCTGCAGGGGAGGCAGTGAGAGAGCTGTCTGGAAATGTGAGTCTTCTGGCCGGCCCTGGACTACTTACACCTCGAAGACATCATCACACTCATTTGTACCTCGCATTCTCCTTCTGTAAAGTGAAAGGGTTGGATGGGTTTTCCACCCTCCGCCAAGGTTTCTTTCCACGCTGCTGCTGCTGCTGCTGCGAAGTTGCTTCAGTTGTGTCCGATTCTATGCGACCCCACAGACGGCAGCCCATCGGGCTGCGCCGTCCCTGGGATTCTCCAAGCAAGAACACTGGAGTGGGTTGCCATTTCCTTCTCCAGTGCATAAAAGTGGAAAGTGAACATGAAGTCGCTCAGTCGTGTCCGACTCTTCAGGACCCCCTGAACTGCAGCCCACCNCGTCCCTGGGATTCTCCAAGCAAGAACACTGGAGTGGGTTGCCATTTCCTTCTCCAGTGCATAAAAGTGGAAAGTGAACATGAAGTCGCTCAGTCGTGTCCGACTCTTCAGGACCCCCTGAACTGCAGCCCACCAGGCTCCTCCGCCCATGGGAGTTTCCAGGCAGGAGCACTGGAGTGGGTGCCATTGCCTTCTCTGCTTTCCACTCTACAGTTTCCCAGTTCCATGAAATTCAAAATCTGGTTCGTGGCAGTCAGGTATAGCAGGGATTTAGAAGGTGTCAGGGCCAGGCTAGCATGACGTCGTGTTTCAGCAGGAAGCAGCCAGAAGCAGGAGCAGAGGATGCAGTCTTCATGGAACTAGGGAGAGCAGCGACCGGTGTGCTCATGAGTAAAGTGACGCCATCCCTTAATTGTGTCCTTCCTCTCCGTTCAGCTGCATCTGCTCTGAGAGGCTGTCTCTCCTCCCCGCTGCAGAGCGGTGCCAGCCTGAAGCCGCACTTGGTCCTGAAACTGCAGAAGTCTTCCTAGCTGTTTTCGTACCTGTGCAAATGCTGCACTGACCAGTCTTGTCTCGTTGTGTTCTAGAGACCGTGTCATTGGTTTGATGATGACCGCCTGTGATCTTTGTTCTGTGACAAAGCTGTGGCCGGTGACCAGACTGACAGCCAACGACATATATGCAGAGTTCTGGGCGGAGGTACGTCCTGGGGGCTCATATGAGCGCAGATGATGTCAAGAAATGAAGGAAAACTGAGCGGATATTAAATACAGGGACGATGTAGTAACAGTATCTTAGCTGCTCACGTTGCCAGTAATGCCTTAAAAAACACTACTGTTTAGCATTCATACAGGTATAAAGTCAGAGCATCTGACTTGGATATGTGTATAAATTCCCTGATGTCCACTGAAACGGCTCGGGAACTGATTCCCTGAACAGCAGTGCAGCCGTTTTCTTTATTTAATAGCCAGTCTTTGTCCTCCATTCAGTAATCATCAGTGGCCATCCCTTTTATGGCCACCAGAGAAAGTAGTAAGAGGGCCCCACAACGTCACAGGCTGTACTTGCCTGCAGCAGAACATTTGAGAGACTAATGGTGTACCATAGAAACCTGAGATTAAATTGTGAATATGCCAAACAGTCAAGGTGCAAATTATAAGTTCCTCAGGAATTAATTCACGAACTCCTGAATTTCCCGACATATGAAACAACTATGTAAATTGCTTTCGTGAATACGTTTTCTTGACTGAATGATCTGAATGATCAGAAATGTGTCTTTGCTCCTCAGTTTGCTCTCTGAATTGGTCATGAATAAGTAGGATGTAATTCTCTTGTTCAAAGGAATCCACAGATACTTAGATCCCTGCATATTAAAAATAAGTTTATGGAGAAAAGAACTGAAATGTTTGCACACCTGTTTGGGTAGAAGAAGTCAAAGTAAATTTGGAGGACAAAGAGTTTGGTAAAACCATAAATCTCGTACCTTAAATCTCATCCAATAGAACAGCTAAAAAACAAACAAACAAACAGTAAACCATTCAGGTAATGATGAATAGAAATGGTCTGTGATGTTGGTTTTGTCTCATAACAGTGATACAGTTGACTATGCTGAAGGCGCTGTTTCTACGCCAGCTCCCCTCGCAGCTCAGAGCACACACTGTATCCGCATCTTCTTGAATGTTTCTTTTCTTTTTAAATTTTATTGCATGTGTGTCAGAATCTAGTTACTCTCAGACTCAAGACTGATTTTAAATGTACATGTCTGAGCTGTAATATTTGACTTTATTATGACAATCAGCTTAATTTGCGTGTATGTCTAAACTAGTAACATAGTTAATGCTATGCGTACCACACAAGAAAGCTTGTCTGAAGCTTGCTTACTGCTTTGCAGACACTTTGGTTTATTTAGCAGTGATATACTTCATACCTTAACAACTATATTTGCATCTAAAACGTGAAGCAAAAGGGGACAGACGTGTCGATTTCTTTTCCCTTTCTACTCCTCGTTGGTTAAGCGGGGCGGGGTTAGGTGCCGCGTTGGCTAAGCGGGGCGGGGGGGTTAGGCCTGGCGTTGGTTAATCGGGGCGGGGGTTAGGCGCGGCGTTGGCTAAGCGGTGCGCAGAGATTGACTGAGCTCCCAGCAGGCGCACAGATGCCTCTGCAAGGACCTCAGCGTCCCGGAGAGGAAGCAGGGCTGTAGTCCCCAAGCCTTGCCATGGTTTCCAAGATGCTCATGAAGTCCACGCTGCCATCCTTCCCACCCCACCCTTTGCCCTCCATCAGACCCTCACAAGCTCTCGCCTAGATTACTGCAGCATGTAGCTGGGCTCTTTGCCTGTCTTCTAGAATCAGTGTAACAGTAGCTAAGAGTGTGGGGTCTTTGGTGTCACACTGTCCGAGGTGAACATCCCGCCTTAGTACCGAGACTGACACCTTGGGCCTGCTTTCTGACCCATCTCAGCCTCAGCTGCCACACTTGCTGCTTCCGGACAAGTTGAGTTCTGTTTCCTGGCAACCGCCTGTCTCCCCTCGCTGTGGTGAAGACAGAAATGGCGAGCTTGCTGCTCAAGCCCACGGCCCCTCTGCGGCCTGGGTCCCTGACTGTGCTGTGCAGCTCCATCCGCCTGGAGCCCCCCGCCCCACGCCCCTGCAGCCCTCCCCTCCTCAGCCCGACACCCCAGACCGTGTGCACCCACGGGCCATCCATCCCGCTCAGGCGGCATCCTCGTCAGCATCAGTGGTTGTTTCCAGGTGCCTGTACGAAGCACTGCTTATTTTTTAAATCTTTTTGTGTCTCGGGGCTTGTGAAATCCTTGAAGAGGCCCAGTTATTTTCATCCCCTTAGGGCAGAAAAGAAGAAAGTGTGAGAACTAGCGCGGTTCATATTTAAACCAGTAGCTTCAGAGCAGAGCACTGGCGGTGCCTTTTCGCAGTTAGGACAGTGTTTTGGTCTTGTGCTCACATATCCTTAACGAGGGGTATGGTCATTTGTCCCAGGACCCTGTCTTAGCAAACTCAGGATGCTTTATGCTTCTGAAAACAAGCACAACAAAATAATAAAAAATATTAATAATTAAGAAATGTGAAGGACTTAATAATCTTTAACCTTAAAATAGAAGCAAAAAGAGTAAGGTAATTTTTAAATCTGTAAAATGGGGATAATAATATCTAATTCATAGTATTTCATGAAAATCAAGTGACATAATATTTACAGTCGCCCTGATATTATACGTCTTTAGTAAATATCTATAATTTTAACCTTTATGCTGCTCTCTAGCCAGTTATATTGTATCTTTACTGACATGTTTTAGCAGACTGCTCTTTATTCTTGATGGGTCAATATTCTTTAAACTCTGGTTCATCTGTCTCGGTGCCTATGAAAAAACCATCCGAAAAGGTGAGATAAAGGCCTTGAGGTTATTTCATCCTTGTTCCTGTGTTCCTCCTCACACACATGTGTCCTTTTGTTATAACTTTCACTAACTTCCACAAAACGAAACAGAAGTGATGGCTAGGTTTCTGGCAATTCAAGATAAGAGAGGAACATGAGGATAAAAACCTACAGTAGTACATTACATTGTTATTATTCTGACATTGGTGTGGGCTTTTAGCCAGAAACATTATCCATCTTGACAAACATGAATGGACAGAGGGAAAACACATTGATGCCGGCGTGTTATAACACTGCATGAAACTGAGAGAGCCTGGTTTCCCCCCGTTTCTCCCAGGGCGATGAGATGAAGAAGCTGGGGATACAGCCCATTCCCATGATGGACAGAGACAAGAAGGACGAGGTCCCGCAAGGCCAGGTATGGGCTGTGTGGTCAAGCGGCTGTTCAGTGGTCCTGACAGCGGATGGGCGTGAGAAGCACGTGCCATCTGACGGGAGCTGGAACCCGCTGAAGTCTTCCCCATTTAGATGCCCCTTGATGGGGAAATCCTAGCTAGATTTAAAGACTTCATAACTAGCCTTGTCATCGCCTCTTGCTACAGATAAAATTGCAGTAAATTACAGGCTTTCTTTTCTTACTTGAAATAGAGGGGATGGATGAAGTTGAAATGTTAATATATTTTAGCAAACAAAAAATATCTTGTCATCGAATGTACAAAGATATTTTTTTGGAGAATAACGCTATAGACTTTGGTTAGGTTCGCGTTTCCTAACAAATAATGCATAATGTTTCAGTACATTTTGAGCTTCGTCTTACTGCAAACGGGCACTCATTATCCTCTTTTCAGGTCTTACAACATATTTTGCATTAATTTTTGATGCTTTGAGAGCTCTAGTGCCTCTTAGCTTTGCATGTACGCGCATGTGGTGTGATATATTCCTGTATGATGGTCTTCTAAAACTATCAATCTTCTAACGTCACGATAAGGATGTTAATGACGTCTCTTGGCGGGCACCAGCCCAGCAGGGGGAGGTGTGATTTGCTCACCCTTGTCGCCGAGGGGCGGTTTTTTCGACTCCGCAGCCAGCTCCTCCACAGGAGGCTCACTTCCCGTCCCTGTCTGCCTGCACTGACGTGCGTGCCGTGCCTGCTGCGTGTGTCTTGCAGAGTTTGGTCCCCTTCTGACATTGTGTGTGGATCCTCCCTATATTTCTAATCATAGTGTTTTGCTTTTCAAGTCACATTGCAAGAGTCCTGCCCCATGCAGAGAGATCTTTACCTTTATTTTCTTCAGCTTTTTTATTTCATCATTTTATATTTGATTTGTTCAGTTTTGGGAATTCAGCTTGTAACGTAGTTAAGAGAGGAAGCTGACAGTATTGGCTTTTCCTTGTGGGCAGTTGAGCAGTGACCCCAATGGGATTCTTCATAAGAGAACTGAAAATGCCATCAGAAAGTGGACTTTGTTCTTGTGTGATTCCATTAAAAGCAGTGCATTTTTTTATTTGCCAAAATTCCAGATCTGTTTATAGTGTTAGTGAATTTTAAATAAGACATTTCTGCGATCAGCTAGTATTTTACCAAATATATTGCTTCTGACTTGTGATTATTGTGAAATTATTCTTTACCATTTAGTAAAAGACTCCTAAGAATAGGTCATGAATTACAACTGATCTATAATAAGAATCCCATTGAATATTGTACTTGGGTTTTAGAGTGACCTCTTCTTATTATTTAAATTTCTTATGTTTTATATCGTGAATGTATTTTAATGGATTTTAAACAGTCATCTGCAGGAGTGTTCACTGAGTCAGATGTTACTTAGCAAAACCAGAGTGCTTAGATTTTCAGGTAGGCTCGAGAAGTAGGAAATTCACTTGATGAATTTCGCCAGTGCTGCTAGAATCGCTAACATGAGCTCGTGTTTCTTGTGTGCGTTTCTGTGCTGGGCCAGCTGGGGTTCTACAATGCCGTGGCCATTCCCTGCTACACCACCCTCACCCAGATCTTGCCCGCCACGGAGCCGCTCCTGAAGGCCTGCAGGTATGTACACCAGCTTCACCTCGATGCTTTTCCGTCAAAAATAAGGATGTGTGCAGCGTTTTCTGCCCCATCTAGACGTAGATGTCTTCACTACAGTTTACAGTAACTGGGCTGTGTGTTTGCCTGTGTAACAAGTATGTCAAAAACATTTATTCATAAAGTTGTTCATTCACTTTTTAAAAGGAGCGGGAAGTGTTCTTTTTTATGACTCACAGACCCCTGGCCGATGCTGTTTTTAAAAAGACAATAATGTCTTTTCTGAGCTGCTGCTTTGGAAGGGGACTCAGTTTAAATCACACAGTTTACTGTTGGAAGGGTAGAGACGGAATCTTGAATGAGATCTTTAAGTTTCATTTTCTTCCCGAAAGAAAGGCAGGCCTCCAGCTGACCTTTTCTAGTTCAGATTTCTCTGTGTGCTCTCATTATCCTTTTTAAGGGCTAAACTCAGCTCAGAACGTTGGAAATTTTCTAAGATTTCATTTTACTTGGAAAGGAAATTCCCTTGGGGAGGGTGACAGGCAATGAGCCAACAGCCGTGTGTTGGTTTTCTCAAGAGAACGGGTGTGGGGACTGTCTCTGTAACCGCTCGGCGGGAACCACACTGGGGGCTGGAGTGAGTGCACCACTGAGGGGCGAACGGATCTGTGGCTGGAAGGCTGCAGATACAACCAGAGGCTTTAGGGCTCTCCTGTCCTTTGCTGTTGCAACTCAGGAACTGCGTTTTTTGTTGTTGTTGTTTTTTTTTTAAGGAAAACAAACAAATAAAACTAACATGCAAGAAGATTTTTAAAAGATACTGCTTTCTCCTAGTTAAGTGGTCCTCTCTCTTCTCTGGTCCTGTGGCAATGAGCAGAATATCCCAGCACGTTTTGTTGAGCTAAGGAAACACAGCAAAGTTAGCATGTGTCTTTTTTCCAGTATATCAAGAAGTCTCTTTAGGTTTGGGGGAAATGACACCTGATGATATGGTTTCAGAAGCTAAAGCGTTAACATTTTTCAGGTTGTATTTTAGGAGTTTCTTTGTACAAAGGTATCTTATCATTCTGTGCTTGCCGACACTAAGGTTCCCTTCTGATTTTGACTTCCCGTCAAGGCGGCAGTGTGGATGGGGTCTCTGCCGGGTTGGACGGGGCGGGCGAGGGGCAGTCAGGCAGTGGAAGTGCCCCGCCATAGAAGGAGACCAAGATGCTGTCACGTTTGAGCTGCAGATCCCGAGAGAGACTTGGGGGGCAGGGAAGCCGAGGGTGCATTTGAGACCAGAGGCCAGGGGAGCATAAATCAACCACCTAACAAGGAAATCTCAAAGGTCCGTAGCAGGTGTAACTTGCGGTGACTTGCTTAATGCCTGACATGGTGTTTAGCATATGGTGTGTGATGGGCGGGACTGACCTGCACAGGGGTACACACTTCGCCTTGCAGGGTGCAAAGGCCTGTCTGGGGGGTTGTCATGGATACCCCTCTTCCTTTTTCTCCACCCGTGTGTGACCTGA
Source organism: Neotragus moschatus (assembly GCA_006410615.1). Taxonomy (NCBI): domain Eukaryota; kingdom Metazoa; phylum Chordata; class Mammalia; order Artiodactyla; family Bovidae; genus Neotragus; species Neotragus moschatus. Next base: position 33,077 of record SJYA01005066.1, read on the forward strand.
TGGCCCAGTCCTCTCCCCCAGTGAATCCTGACTGAGTCAGAAATTCTGAGCATGGGCTACCTGTTTGCCTCCGCAGCCTGAAGCTGGTGGGATGGGGGCCTCCACTCCAGCAGGTGTGGCTCCCCAGAGGACCCCAATGCAGTGCAGGCTCAAGGGGACAGTTGTTATCAGTCAGTCAGCTGGTTCAGTTGCTCAGTCGTGTNTTCTGAGCATGGGCTACCTGTTTGCCTCCGCAGCCTGAAGCTGGTGGGATGGGGGCCTCCACTCCAGCAGGTGTGGCTCCCCAGAGGACCCCAATGCAGTGCAGGCTCAAGGGGACAGTTGTTATCAGTCAGTCAGCTGGTTCAGTTGCTCAGTCGTGTCTGACTCTGCAACCCCATGGACTGCAGCACACCAGGCCTCCCTGTCCATCACCAGCTCCCAGATTTTACTCAAACTCATGTCCATTGAGGCGATGATGCCATCGAACCATCTCATCCTCTGTTGTCCCCTTCCCCTTCCACCTTCGATCTTTCCCAGGATTAGGGTCTTTTCCAGTGAGTCAGCTCTTCTCATCAGGTGGCCAAAGTACTGGAGTTTCAGCTTCAGCATCAGTCCTTCCAACAAATATTCAGGACTGATTTCCTTTAGGATGGACTGGTTGGATCTCCTTGCAGTCCAAGGGACTCTCAAGAGTCTTCTCCAATATCACAGTTCGAAAGCATCCATTCTTTGGTACTCAGCTTTCTTTATAGTCCAACTCTCACATCCATACATGACTATTGGAAAAACCATAGCCTTGACTAGATGGACCTTTGTTGGCAAAGTAATGTTTGCTTTTTAATGTGCCGTCTAAAGTATATTACAGTGTTTTAAATGAATATTATCAAGGTGACACCCAAAGCCAGCAGGCTGAGTTATGTCCAGGTTACACTGTGGGTGGTGTGGGGACAGAGTCCAGAAGTCCTTTCTGAAACAGCCCCTGTCTCTGCCTTCCTCGTTCCAGAAATAACCTGAACCAGTGGGAGAAGGTGATCCGGGGCGAGGAGAGCGCTGTGGGGGTCCCGGACCTGCCAGAGGCCGAGGGGTCCCCGGAGGGGCCGCCCGTGAAGACCGATGACTGACGGCCCCCAGCGGGCCGTCCCACCTGAAAATGTTCATCCTGCTTCTTTGACTTTTCTTCCTTTTCTTTTCGGGGGGAACCTACACCTGTTACACTGGGATGCAGACCTCTTCAGGAAGGACCATCACGTGTACACGTCCAGCAGCCGGCTCCCTGCCGGCCTCCCTGCCGCGTCCCCGCCGGTGATCGGCCAGGCCCAGAGACGCGCCGCCCAGAGACGCCTCCTGACTGTGACCCGGCCTCTTCTGATGGGCTGCTAGGCGGAGGCCTCAATGGAGACGGCCGCTTAGAAGGGGGTACTTTTCCGCTGTATCTTTCTGGTGAGGGTTGAAACGGTACTAAGAAGGCGCTGCACTTGGGCTCCCACACCGGTGTTGCTTTGATGTTGTTGCTATAAATAGGAGCTTTGACACGTTGCGCTTGCCAGTGTTCGTGTGTGACCTGGTTGTCGTTAGCGTGGATCGTGGCAGACAGCCTCGGCCCGTGGCACTGAGCTGACTGAGCAAAAGTGTCTTTCTGCAATCACTGATGGAAAATAGTCAGACTTGGGTTCAGAGCCTCGTGAATTACAAAAAGTTAGGTGGACTAAAGTGTACTCTTTAAATTTACATAAAGGGCTTAGATGCATAAATTTAACACTAAAGGAAGTAGATTTTCTATCCTCTCGAGAAGAGATGCAGATATACGTCATAATAAATCTAAGAACTCCAATATCAATTCTAAAGATGTTAAGAGATTTTCTTTTTTAATTCTTTTTCCTTTATCGTAGTCTCGGCAAATTTCCTAAACCCTTTACACAAAGAACAAAATAAAAGCCAGGCATACAGATGTTTTTCGGTGGACGAGTCTATGGATGTAAAGTGTGAATTTTTAATAATGATGCTTTTATGTCTTCACTCGATGTCATTGCAAAATCTTAAACTCATATTCGAAAATGAAAGATTTATTCTACAGATTGTTTAAGAGACCATACATTTCTCTTAAAATCAATTAAACCATAAAGTCTAAGCCTTCTGGAATCTTCTCTCTGGCCTGCTGCGTTCCTCTCCCACCTCCTGCCCTCGTCCACCCGCTGGTCTTTCAGAAGCTCTCTGCCCGCAGCAGGGAGGCCAGAGGACACAGCTGTATCCGGGCCCATCTCTGCCCTTTCTGCTCCACTCAAGGTCATCCACAGAAAAACCTGTGTCTGCAAAGTTGCTTCTGTATCAGTTTGGTAAGCTCATATTACTCTACAGGGTAAATGTTTTGAAGGAAGTATACAAAATTTATAGTCAGCCCCCTTCCTGCAAGGATTTGAAGCCAGTCACTCCTGGTGCCTGTTAACGCTTAACCTCTGAAGCTGCTAGTCCTGACCTGAAGGAATTAGAGTCTCAGAAGTACTGAGTTGTCCCTAACAAGTGGCTTATCCACCATCCTCGTAGCAGGAAACTGGAACATTACTCTTAATGAAATAAATTTTTTAAAAGATTGTTTCACATATCCACTACTGTATACATTGTTGTTCATATGAGCTAGGTTTTTGCAAAAATTATTAAATCAGATGTTTCTAGGATACGGTTGGTTTATAGCAGAGTTAGCTATACATAAACATCATTCTTATTTTAAAATTAACACTGTGTTCAGTTTCCTTATGGGCTTCTAAAAGTGGCCATCTTCCTTACTTGGAGCTCCATTTGCCATGATAATTTTACAATATGAGAGAAAATGAAATAACAGAGAGAATGCCACTGTGGCTAGTTTCACACACTCACACACACACACACACACACACGGACGCATGCAGCTGTGCACATGTACATGCATGTAGAAATACACGTGTGTGTAGATATGCACTCACATGTATGTGTGAGAGCGAGAGGGAGAGAGATGAAGACATACCTTTGAAAAATAAAAATCAGCCCCGTTCTTCAAAAACAGTGATTTCTCACGTGGAAAAATGTATATTGTTTAATACAAAGCTGACTAGAAAAAGCCCTCTTGCACATTACTGTATTCATAAAATTGAATTCTAAAATGTTGCATACATCCAAACTTTCTACATCCAAATGTTTGAAACTGGATCCACGAGATTTAACGTTAATCAGGAGAGTGCCTTAGGTCATCTAACTGAACCTGGAGACTGAATTGCAAGGGGGAAGGAAATATTATTTAAGGCTGCTGTGTTATTAAAAAGATTTTAAAAGAAGGTGTGAATTCTGCTTCTGGAAAGAGAAAGCAGTCCTGGGGAGGGAAGCCTCTGGCTATTTTTGCATTTAAGCTTGCTGTTCTGACCCGATTATTAGAAAAAGTGTCTTATTTCGACATAGCCAAGTGTGTTACATGATGTGACCTGTGCTTTGAACAATAGTTTCCCAGAGATGTGTATGTGGATTTATTGGTTGGTTAATTTCTTGTGAATCGTCGTAATAGAAGCAAAGTTTGAACAAAGGACTATATTCTAAGATAAACTGTTAATACTGCTTCCATGTATAAGATCGACTTGAGAATCATAGATTCACCTAAGATGAGAGTTGCCTCGGATGCAGGGATGTTTAGTTGACAATCTGTTGTGGAAAACATGCAGTTGGGAGTATTTTGTGTCTCAGCAGATTTATTTAGCAGACACGCTTTTAGAGTTCCATCTTGTCTTTTCCCCAGATCTTTTCTTTAAAGGACAGATGGTTGTCATTGCCAAGTGTTTTGATGAGTTTCTCATTAAGGTGGTATTTTATATTGGGCCCAAGTTCCCTGTTCAGTATAAATTTGGTAACCAGTTGTGAGTATATGTTAAATATTTAATTTTCAAAAATTTTTATTGGTTTTCATTTACAATAGAGAGCAGTTTTATCATCAAATGAAATTATGCCATTATCTTTCCAGAGATAGTGAATATATTTTTTACCTAGAAATTTTCTTGGAAATGCATGCTAATGACGACATGAAATACTGAACTTGGACAGTGGAATAAAATTCTAAAAAAATGCAAGTATCTGGTTAATTAATAGTTGGCTATGATTTAATTAAGTGGAGAGTCTTAAAGGCAACTAATGCAGAAAGGAATCCTCAAATACAGCCCTTTCATTAGGGCAGGAATTGTGTGATCCATTTCTCAGCTTCAGTTATGTTCAAGAAGCATGTGAGAAGCCAGCCTTGGAGGAGAGACCAAGTTTTAAATTATTCACACACAGTTATCCTTCGTCCCAGCTCTTCTCTCAACGGAAAAGCATCTGTACAGACGACCCCAGAGCTGCTGACTTGTTACCGCAAAGACAAGCACAGAGCTACTTCAGAATAGCTTGTTCAGTGTAGGTTTCCTCTCCTTAGCATGCTTTTCAGATATTATGTTTATTTTATAGAATCAGCTTCAGTAAATTTTGCTTTCTTGGTATAGTCAAGCACACTAGCTATGCTTGTACACAATACACATAGACGCATAAATCCTTAGCTTCCTGGATTATTTAATAGATTTCGTTTCTAGTATTATGTTGCTGGTCTTTTAATCCAAAGAAAGGGTTGAGTCTTGGTAAGACTAAATGGTTCACCATGCCTTGGTCTGTGCCTTCATTTAGCACTGCAATTTTACTTCTTTCACATATTCCTCGTTTTGCTTTCTTGCTTGACTACACTTAAAAGCATTTCAAGGGATACATCCACGGTTAATTTTGTCAAGTTGAATTAATTAAAATCATTCTCTCCTTGTGAGACTTCTGTACTTTATTTCATTTTATTCGGTTGTCCTCCTGACCACACCAATGAACTGTTCAGACTCAGTTTTGTTTTTTTTTAAACAAGAATTTCCAAGAACTCTGACCCTGGTTGTGGCGTGATTTTGTGGGGTTTTTCAGGTACACATGCATGATTTGGATTTTGAAACTCACTTCTATCTTTATGTGTTTCAAATGTGTTTGCCTTCTACACTTCACTGGTTTTATTCAGGGTTTCATTCTTTAAAAAGATATTCACTTATTTTGCTTTAAAGTTATCCCTTCGATTGCAAGTGTTAATATGATTTAACATCACCGTTCAATGTAAACTAACCAAGAATGGCGTCAGTGGTGCTTTCCCCAGGCTTGTCTATAGCGCATGGCTGGTGTCGTTTTACCTTTGCATAAGTATTTATTCCGATACACACTTTGCCAATTTCTTTAAACACTTCAGTTTAAACTGTGATACTCAGTGCACTGCTTACTCTGTTTTCTCTTTTTTTTTTTTTACTATTTTGATTGAAGCATTAGATACATTTATGCAATGTTAAAAATAGCAAAAAAAAAAAAAAA
>SJYA01005067.1:0-27514 GCA_006410615.1 Neotragus moschatus
CAGTGATTCTATGGACACTTAAGATGAGAACCACTGCTCTAGGAACAGCAAGTTAAGTGTTAAGAGGGTATATCAGTTCTGGGAACCCCCGAGAGGCTGTTTACTGCAATGCAGATGTAATGCACTAAAGGATTCATGACTCTTATTTGCTAAGTGATGGGGGTTTATCCAGTCATAATATCCCACGTCCTCTCTTACAAACATAACTCAGCTGTCGAGCTGTTGTCAGGAAGTGTGGGTTAACAATTCTCTATTTTAAGAGAGAGTTATCTGACCAGGAGATTATCATTTCCAAAGGATTTTTAATCTGGTTGGCAGCTTGTGTTCATATAACATCTCATTTCTTGTCTATACCTCAGCCTCTGTTTTGGTGAACCTCATCCTTGAAGTATTATCAGCTTTAGACTAGACTACTTGGTAGGTCCTTCAGCCTCAGAGGACTGAGTATATCCACTCCTTGACAGGTCCTTACTCAGGCATTTGTGTTTCTTCAGCTAGTTGGTTCATGCAAAAGTTAGAAGCAGAGGTAGAGATATTAGCAGAAATCTGTGCATGAGCCAGAAACATTTTTTCTCCCTTGATCTCTGTGAGAAGTGAGAAATTTTTTTCTGCAAGAAAAATTATATTGTTCAAAGAGATTAGAAGCTCTTCTTGGAAATTTCGTGTACTTCTGAAATGATCATCTGAATGTTAACTCAGGTGAAAGCAGGAAAATGGAAAGTCAACTGAACAGGTTGAGGCAGAGTTGATGGAGGGTTCAAGGAACCAGTGTCTACCTTGGGAAAAAATCAAGTGGATCAGTTGTTTACTTTCAAAGACAATGCTGACTATGCAAGTCCAATCTCACTAGGCTCATGACTGCCTACCAGCTTGGAGACGTAGGTCTGAATCTCTAAACGTGGAAGCTAGTTTCCTAGTAAACAACAAGATAGGCTAGAAAGATAATAGATCTCAAAACCTGAAAGTACAAGCTTTGTGTCTCAAATTAACACATATCTGTTTGAACTAGGTCAGATGTGTTCTTCTGAGCTTCCATTTTCTCATTTATGAAATAACAGTAACACCTGGCTTGCAAAGGTTGTGTGAATTCTCTCGCTCTCACCTTCTCTCTCTCTCTCTCTCTCTGTCTCACACATACACAGAGAACATTCTGTTTTTCTGCAGCCAGGCTTCTGCAAACGTGAATGAGCTCATACATGGCTGGTACCAAGTGGAGCAATGCTGGTCTAACATGGAAGTCCTGACAGACTTCACCAGCACACTACTGTTTTCCTCCATGAGTACCGGCAGCTCGTCACAGGGTGTCTCTATCCAGCTCAACATGGCAAGTGTGACGAATACAGCATTGTCCACGATGTCTAGTCACCCCTTATTTGGATGGCTCAGTTCAGTCCACTGCTCTGTCCAGAAAGTGTTCATAGCATGGTTTTCCCCAGTCTTTGGACATGTTGCCCTTGCTGCCATAACTCAGCAGCCTGACGTTCCCTTATACCCCTTCCATCAAGGTACATTCACTTTTAAAGTATTTTTAGGTAAAATTTTTAGATTTATGGTAGTATTTCTTTATGAGGACTTTAACTTTTTTGCTGTACTTTTTATTAAGATTGTTATTATTTTTGTTGATAACCCCAGTTACAAATTTGTACGGATTTTAAGAGGGAGGCTCCTAATAATATTTTTCCTATAAGTTGTGTTAGTTTTAATATGAATGCTAATTTTAGTATTAATTTTATAGAATGCTGGGTTTATCAGGAAGGCAAATATTGCAATTAAGCAGAAATTATGTAATGTATCGGGGGAAAGAGGAGGAGGGATAAATCTGGAGATTGGCCTTGACATATACATGCTGCTAGACACAAAATATATAACTAATAAGAACCTACTGTGTAGCAGAAGGAATGTACTCAATACTCTCTAGTGGCCTGTATGGGAAAATAATCTCAAAAAGTGGATATACGTACACGTATAACTATTTAACTTTGCTGTACACCTGAAACTGACACAGTATGGTAAATCAACTATACTCCAATAAAAATTAAATAAATGACAAAAAAGGAAAGGAATTGCATAATGCACGTATACAGACATCCACACTCATATAAATGAATATACATGTTTGGATTCCTGGTAGCAGTGGTGAGCTCTTGTCACTCATTTTAATTTAAACTTTTGTCTTTTGGAGAAGTCACTCTCACCTTTATGACTTCGATGGGGGCAAGGATTACCCGTCAGTATTGTGTCTGAAAACACTGCAGACTCATTTGCTCAGCCCCCTTGCGGCACAGGCAGAGGCCCATCAGAGCCCAGCTGTGCCAGGACTCTGATGTGAGACGCAGTGACACTAGAACCCAGAGGGCAGGTGTTGTCAGTCATTTTTCTGTGGCACTGATGTCAATGATTTCCTCCTCAGAAGGGTCTTAGGCCATAGCTTTTGTCTTCTTAATTCCTGCTTAGCCTGGAGCTAGGTCTTCAAGGGTATGAGACATGAGTTACCCAGTGTGCTTTCAAAATACTTGTCTGGCGAACTCAGTCAGAATTAGTTTCTGTTTGTCATGATGGTGAAGGCAATGGCACCCCACTCCAGTACTCTTGCCTGGAAACTCCCATGGATGGAGGAGCCTGGTACCCTGCAGTCCATGGGGTCGCTAAGAGTCGGACACGACGGGGCGAGTTCACTTTCACTTTTCACTTTCCTGCATTGGAGAAGGAAATGGCAACCCACTCCAGTGTTCTTGCCTGGAGAATCCCAGGGACGGGGGAGCCTGGTGGGCTGCAGTCCATGGGGTCGCTAAGGGTCGGACATGACTGAGCGAGTTCACTTTCACTTTTCACTTTCCTGCATTGGAGAAGGAAATGGCAACCCACTCCAGTGTTCTTGCCTGGAGAATCCCAGGGATGAGGGAGCCTGGTGGGCTGCAGTCCATGGGGTCGCACAGAGTCGGACACGACTGAAGCGACTTAGCAGCAGCAGCAGCATCACTATGAAAAATTCTAGCTGACATAGTAGTTGTTATTATAAGAATATGATTATTTTTTTAAACGTTTTCCACATTTACTATGCTTTAAGTGATACTCAAATCATCAAATTACCTGTCTGTTCCAGGTATTTATTGCTGCATTTGACACACCACCTTGAAATCTTAGTCACTTAAGACAATAATGTACCTTTATCTTACATGTTTCTACAGGTTGACTGGGCCCAGGCAGGGGATTCCATCTTGAAGTCTCTTATGTAGCTGTAGTAAGGAAGTGGCTGGCACTGGAGTTATTATCTGAAGGATGGACTGAGGTAGTTGCCCAGGATGGTTTCATCACTTGCATGTCTGGTTCCTTGTCCTCTTTTTCCATGGTGTCTCATCCCTGGTAGCCTGGGGCTTTTCACAGCATGCTACTCTCAGAGCAGTTATGCTTGGCAGCTGGATTCCAAGAAGCAGGAAGTTAGCATTTTAAAGGTAATACTTGGAATTGACATGGTATCACTTTGTATGCTGTTGAAGTAGCCACAGGGCCTGCCGAGGTCCAAGGGGGTGGAGAAATGGAGAAATGAACTCTAGTCCTTAAAGTGAGACTAGCAATATCAGGGATATTTCTGTGGTCAGCTTTGGAAAGTGCAGTCTGTCACGCTACATGTACTGTCCAGAGAATAATATGGAAAACAGTCAGCAATATATATATTAAAAAATTTTTTTTCACTGATGTATACAGTTGATCTATGATGTCTCAAGTCTACAGAAAAGTGACTCAGTTATACGTTTGCTGCTGTTTTTAGTCACAAGTCACGTCCAGCTCTTTTGCGACCCCATGGACTGTAGTCTGCCAGGCTGCTCTGTCCATGGGACCTTGCCTGGGAAATCTCATGGCCGGAGAAGCCTGGCAGAGTACAGTCCGTGGGGTTGCATAAGAGTCGGACATGACTGAACGACTACGCAATGAACACAATGATTAATGATATTGAGCATCTTGTTGGCCATCTGTGTGTCTTCTGTGCGAAAATACCTATTTAGCTCTTCTGCCCATTTGTAATTGGGTTATGTTTCTTTGATATTGAGGTGCATAAGCTGTTTGTATCAGCAATGTGGTTTTTAAAAGGTAAAGCACTCGTTCTTAAGGGGTAATGCTGTGCTGTGCTTAGTCCCTCAGTCGTGTACAACTCCTTGTGACCCTGTGAACTATAGCCCGCCAGGCTCCTCTGTCCATGGGGATTGTCCAGACAAGAACACTGGAGTGCGTTGCCATGCCCTCCTCCAGGGAATCTTCTCAACCCAGGGGTCAAACCTAGGTCTCCTGCATTGCAAATGGATTCTTTACCATCTGAGCCACCAGAGAAGCCCAAGGGGGTAATATTAGCTGTGAATAATACAGAAAATCCACAGTAGTATCGTCTTTAAAGAAAACTATTAACTTCTCAGTGGAGAGAGCCCCACCCCCCCACCATCCACCTCACACGAGGTACTACTCTATATTTTATGGCAAATAATACGGTGTAATTTGGGGACCTTTTAGAATTTCAGAATTTAAGAGAAAAGTTCTCTTCCAGTTATCGACTTTTTTCATTACTTGGGAAAATCTATCAGGTGAAGAAATTGGTCAGCAGTCTTCTTGCTAGTAAAGCTTTGGAATTGAGTGTTAAAAAAAAAAAAGGTAAATGAAAAATATAGTAAATAAACTGCTGAGCAGCAAGCATTTTCCTGAGATACCTGATACATAAGTGTGCCATTAAGGAAGAGGGACGGCACTTCTGAATTTCATTCTGATGGTCAGAAACAGAGCATATGTCTAAACACAGCTTGATTTACCATAATGCTGCCCAGATAATAGTCTGTTTACCTTCACACTAAGCAGTCTCTCCTTATGGCTATGCTTCAGGGATGTATAATAAAGCATGCATTGTCTCTGATCTCTAATACGTCTGACTCTTAAAGACAGTTTTTCTTATTTACTATTTTGACATCATTGCTTGGGCAACATACCCTCTTAGTAGCAAGTACCTAACAGAAATAAAGGTTCCTACAGTCAAAGCTATGGTTCTTCTAGTAGTCATGTATGGATGTGAGAGTTGCATCATAAAGAAAGCTGAGTGCCAAAGAATTGATATTTCCAAACTGTGGTGTTGGAGAAGACTCTTGAGAGTCCCTTGGACAGCAAGGAGATCAAACCTGTCATCCTAGAGGAAATCAGTCCTGAATATTCATTGGAAGGACTGATGCTGAAGCTGAAGTTCCAACACTTTGGCCACGTAATGTGAAGAGCCAACTCATCGGAAAAGACCCTGATGCTGGGAAAGATTGAAGGCAGGAGGAGAAGAGGGTGAAAGAGGATGAGATAGTTGGATGGCATCACCGACTCAACGGACATGAATTTGAGCAAACTCTGGGAGATAGTGAAGGACAGGGAAGCCTGGCGTGCTGCAGTCCATGGGATTGCAAAGAGTCAGCCATGATTTAACAACTTAAGAACAACAGAAATACCTCTATTGGTTGCACAAAGCTTCTAAATCTAGCTTTAAAAAAAGAATAGTTTATTCATCCTGGGGCTTTTCCAAGCTTGACTAGGAAAGTGTCCTGCTGTTCTGGGGCATTAGGGGTTTAAGGTCTGATGTATAGTTTCTGTTTCATGTACCTCATTGGGACTAAGTTTCTTTTCATTTGATTAACAGAATGAGCCAAAAGTTCTCAGTGATATTTCTCTCGATCTTAGTTCACTTATTTCTGCTTTGCTTCTGTCAAGGTCATATATAGATAGCAAGGTTCCTATAAGATCCTTAGAGTCTTAAGGTCAAATATTATGTTCCTCTTCATGTAAAGTTTTCGTGGGCTTCTTCCCATTGTTGTTGTTCAGTCACTCAGTTGTGTCCAACTCTTTGTGACCCCATGAACTGCAGCATGCCAGGCTTCCCTGTCCATCACCAACTCCTGGAACTTGCTCAAACTCATGTCCATCAAGTCAGTGATGCCATCCAACCATCTCGTCCTCTGTTATCCTTTTCTCCTGCCTTCAGTCTTTCCCAGCATCAGGACCTTTTCCAGTGAGTCAGATGGGTGCATCAGGTGCCCAAAGTATTGGAGCTTCAGCTTCAGCATCAGTCCTTCTAATCAATATTCAGGGCTGATTTCCTTTAGGATTGACTGTTTTGATCTCCTTGCAAGGGACTCTCAAGAGTCGTCTCTAGCAGCACAGTTTGAAAACATCAGTTCTTCAGTGCTCTTCCTGGTTTACAGTCCAACTCTTACATTCATACATGACTATTGGAGAAACCATAGCTTTGACTATATGAAACTTTGTCAGCAAGTGACATCTCTGCTTTTTAATGTACCGTCTAGGTTGGCCATAGCTTTCCTTCCAAGGAGCAAACGTCTTTTAATTTCATGGGTGCAGTCACCATCTGTAGTGATTTTGGAGCCCAAGAAAATAAAGTCTGTCACGGTTTCCATTATTTCCCTGTGTGTTTGCCATGAAGTGATGGGAGCAGATGCCATGATCTTAGTTTTTCAAATACTGAGTTTTAAGCCAGCTTTTTCACTCTCCTATTTCACCTTTATCAATAGGCTCTTTAGTTCCTCTTCACTTTCTGGTGTCTTCTGCATATCTGAGGTTATTGATACTTCTCCCGGCAATCTTGATTCCAGCTTGTGCTTCATCCAGCCTGGGATTTCTCATGATGTACTCTGTGTATAGTTAAATAAGAGCAGTGACAATGTACAGCCCTGATGTACTCCTTTCCCAATTTTGAACCAGTCTGTTGTTCTCCCCATTATCTTTGCCTTTTCACTACTATCAGCACTATCCTTTGCATGAGTTGGTTGTTTCTTAGTTTCAAGTGACATAGGATCAAACTTAATTTGGCTTAGGGCTTCCCTGGTAGCTCAGCTGGTAAAGAATCTGCCTGTAATGCAGGAGACCCTGGTTCAATTCCCAGATCAGGAAGATCCCCTTGAGAAGGGATAGACTACCCACTCCAGTATTCTTGGACTTCCTTGGTAGCTCAGACAGTAAAGAATATGCCTGTAATGTGGAAGACCTGGGTTCAATCCTGGGTTGGGAAGATCCTCTGGAGGAGGGCATGGCAACCCACTCCAGTATTATTGCCTGGAAAATCCCCAGGGACAGAGAAGCCTGGTGGGCCACAGTGCATGGGATCACAGAGTGAGACACGACTGAGTGACTAAATACATTTAGTACTAATAAAGTACTTTCCTGGTGGCTCAGAGTTAACCTCTGAGTGTCTGCTCACAATGTGGGAGAACCTGGGTTTGATCCCTGGGTTGGGAAGATCCCCTGGAGAAGGAAATGGCAACCCACTCCAGTATTCTTGCCTGGAGAAGAATCCCATGGACGGAGGAGCCTGGTAGGCTACAGTCCACAGGGTCACAAAGAGTCGGACACGACTGAGTGACTTAACTTTAACTAACTTTCAAAGTACATTTATTTGCGCAGGAAGGTCAAAGGCCCAGGGGCTGTGCTGATTTCAGACAAGGCTGGATTTAATGCTTCAACCATTGAGCTGTTGTTGGAGGAGGCAAAATGAATTCGAGGGAGGTAATCCACAGCTGTATATGTTCTGTTATTAGCATAATTATTTTTAAGCTACCGTTATTTATGCTGTCCGTTTAGCCCCTAGTACCGGGCACAGTAGCTGCATCATCCATGTTGAAGGAATGAGTTCTTCACTAGTGACAAACATGAAGTCAGTCCTCTCAGCCACCAGTCAGACAAGACAGGGCTGCTGAGAGCCAGGGGCATAAGTGAAGAGAACATTCTTCCCTTGAAGCATCAATAGTATATCAGACTTTAAAGCAGTTCTTCAGATCTCTGTTATTAGATTCTTTTGATTGCATAGGCAGCATTTGCACATGTTATAAAGTGAAGTACACTTTATACCGCTATATAAATGGATGGTTTTAAAAGTCTCTCCCTAAGTGAGTGAGTGAGTCTGACACACTTCACTTTCAGCCAGGCTGGAATGCATCCAAAACGTGCTTGCAGATGTTGTAAAGGCACCTCCATTCTATTGCCTCCCTGTCTCAGCAAACGCCTTCCCACCCCTTGGACGGGGGAGGGCGGAGGCAGAAGAGAGAGGAGGAAATTGCCAAGTCAGCTTCAGCAGTGCAGAGGCATGGTTCTTTCTTTTGCATCTTTCCACTCCTACTGCTTCCTTTTTCTACCCTCTAAGCAGAGAAAGGCAGGACCAAGACTTTTGGTGGAGGACAGGACACAGAAGATTATGTAACTATTTCTAAATTTTCCCAAGAGTGGTACTGAAAATGACATAAAGCTAGTACCATTCTGTATGCACAGAGATGAGATCACTCATTACTAGCACCATTGTATACGCATAGAGCAGAATTCCTTCGTTACATATAATGCATGTTTTAGAGCAGTAGAGAATAATTCTCTCATACAACTCTGCTTGAGAAAGGGTGACTTAGATCTTGGTAAATCATCAGCTTTGTTTTATTTGAGCCCCCTATTGTCTGTTAAAGAAAAGAAGGTTCATTATTTCTCTGGCCATGAACAGGAATGCAAACTGGGAACTGCTAAGTATACACACATAGACACATGTATGTATGTGTGCACATATAACATATTGGTACAATACATATCGTGTTTGATATATATATATATATATATCCAATGTCCAGTATACATTATACATTTCAAAATATATGTGCAGATATAGGTATATATATCGGAGAAGGCAATGGCACCCCACTCCAGTACTCTTGCCTGGAAAATCCCATGGACGGAGGAGCCTGGTCTGCTGCAGTCTATGGGGTCGCGAAGAGTCGGACACGACTGCGCGACTTCCCTTTCACTTTTCTCTTTCATGCATTGGAGAAGGAAATGGCAACCCACTCCAGTGTTCTTGCCTGGAGAATCCCAGGGACGGGGGAGCCTGGTGGGCTGCCGTCTATGGGATCACACAGAGTCGGACACGACTGAAGTGACTTAGCATATGTATATGTGTATATATACATGTACACACACACATGAAGTTCTTTTTTCACCTTGGGAAGGAAGGAGCAGTGTGGCGTCCTGAGTGTGAAGGAGAGAAAACCCCTCCTCAGTATCCAGGGCTCCCCTTCAGAGATGCAGAAATTGCTGTTGAGGAGCATCCCAGTGGCCCAGTGTTAGCAGGAAATGACGGTGTGGCCAACTCCACCCTGCCTCCATCGCTGGACTCTCTAGGTCTGCCCTACGAAGGGCGGGTGTCTCCCCCTTGACAACACTGTGCGGGCGCCCTGGGCCGTGGTCGCGTGTCTGCTTGGGGAGGAGAGCCAGGTGAATCTCATGGAGAAGCACCTTTCCTGTTGCCTCCTCCCCGCCCAACGTGGCAGCCCTGCCTGGTGGGAAGAGGCGCCTCCCTTCTGCAGAAGGCTGAGCTTCGCCACTGCCTTGCCCTTTTCCATGAAGTAAATGAAAAGATTCTTTGGACATATCTGTCTTCGATTTCAGTGCCTGGAATGAGAGCTCCAAAGACGGGTATAGAACCGTGAGTCTTCTGACAGAGTTGCAGGTGGTGTCAGAACTATGGGGTAGAGACTAGGATGGGGCCTCTGCGCCCTTGGTCGTGGCTCCGGGCAGCGGCGAGCCCAGAAACTATGAAAGGAGAAGCCATGACCCGGGTCTGAGATCCAGGTGGGGCTTCTAGGGTTAGAAGGACCTCCTGGCTTTTCTATGAAGTAAAGATCCTTTTGCAGTATGCACAGACCACATAGGAGTTGAATACTTGAGTTTGCATAATGCTTTTCATCTCGCTACTTCAAAACACTTCTTTGGAGAGAATTTCTAAACAGAGAAATGAGAAGAAAATCGAAGCTTGATTGTCTTAGCCTAACTCTGATTTTATAACACACTGAGCAGGAACGGTATGTCATGTCACTTAATATTCCAGAGCTTTTTTTTTTCCTTCTCTCTCCACTGACTGCATCTCAGGGGGTAATTTAACAAGATCCAGCAGAGGATTTCATCAGTCAGGGCTACATTATGAAATTTTGACTCCCTGAAGGCAATTTGGTGAGCAGCTCTTCCAAGCTGATTTTTCATTAGAAAGAAGCTGGGAAGTTGGGGATTAAGTGGGAACAAAACACACTGGTAAGGATATGTATTACAGCTGTGAAGTCAAACAAACAATGAGTCATCCGGTTTTGCCTCATTTTTCCTCTGGAAGCTGCCCTGCCTGTGGACTGTGTTGCCTTTTTGTATTTGTAAACTGCAAATAGGTTTTAAAGCATTATTCTGATAAAGGGTGGATTCACTTTATTCTTGTTCCCTAAGGGCTGACCTAAAGATTGGATTTAGGAGTGGATTTTATTAATAAAAACTGTTCAAATATTTCATGATTTAAGTATTTATTTAATCCTTCATTTTTTCATTAAAATTCAACTGTCCTATTTCACATAGCCTTAGCCTAGGAAAAAGTAAAGTTTATCTTTTATTCTGGTAGCATTCGTGTGAAATATTTGCTTCATCACAAACCAAACTGAAAGAGCAATTTGAAATCAGGTCAAATAAAATCAAAAGTCAGTTTGGATAATAGTCTTTTCCTCTATCCTTGCAGGGTTAAATTTTTCATAAGAGAAAAAAAATGTAGCAACAGAGAAAAAGGGCAAAAAATGAAAATAATAAAAACAGATTACTATGAAATTGTGTAGAACTTTTTATGACAAATTGCTGCTGGTGACAAGTGTATATGTATGGAAATACTGCGCTTGTGTCTTCATTAATTTGTTAAATATTTATAAAGTACCCAATGGGTAACAGCTATAGAAGTGATGCAAGCAAAGTGATTTTCGAAGGTCACACTTCACAAACTCAAATGGCCAAGAAATATAGATGAGTGATTGTGACCAAAGCAGTAGGGGTGACCAGGCAAACAGAGAATGTTTATTCAGTTTAAAACATTCATATTGAATTTAAAGATTACTCAGGACCTGCTATGGACTTTCAATTTTCCATTCCTGGGTCATGGAAGAGAAAGTCAACTCTTACAGAAAATCTTTTATTTACTTCTATTTATATTGAACCTTGCAAGTTTCCCTGGTGGCTCAGAATGCAGTATGGGAGACCTGGGTTCAGTCTCTGGGTTGGGAAGATCCCCTGGGGAAGGGAATGGCTGCCCACTCCAGTATTCTTGCCTGGAGAATTCTGTGGACAGAGGAGCCTGGCAGGCTACAGTAGTCCATAGGGTTGCAAAGAGTCAGACACTACTGAGCAACTTTCACTTGCAGAATGAGTAAAACTCCCCGCCCCCACCACCAAAAAAGAAAAAAGAAAGAGCAGGAAAGGGCATTCTAACCTGAGACGTCTCACAAGCACAAGCCTAACTGGCAGGGGAGAAGAGCCTTTGTGGGTAAGGATGAGGTCTTGAATGCCTGTGTAAGGAGTTTAAACTTTATTTATTGTGCATAGAATAGAATTTTTAAATCTCCAAGTATCTCCTTTTCCCAGGTACCATGGCTCAGCAGTGGCACCCCACTCCAGTACTCTTGCCTGGAAAATCCCAAGGATGGAGGAGCCTGGTAGGCTGCAGTCCATGGGGTCGCTAAGAGTTGGACACGACTGAGTGACTTCACTTTCACTTTTCACTTTCATGCATTGGAGAAGGAAATGGCAACCCACTCCAGAGTTTTTGCCTGGAGAATCCCAGGGACGGGGGAGCCTGATGGGCTGCTGTCAATGGGGTCGCACAGAGTTGGACACGACTGAAGTGACTTAGCAGCAGCAACATGGCTCAGAAATGTGACTACCATTCCACCTGGCAGTCTGGCCCAAACCTAAGAGCTACTACCATTTTTTACTTTCTTTTTCTCTCAGACCCCAGGGACAGAGTCATGTTTTGTGGAAATGAATCTCATAAGTTGGTGATGGGTTCTCTTCAAGAGAAAGACAATATAGCCAGGTGCAAATATGAGTATTTTGGATGATCTGTGCAAGTGGCAGGAAACCCACTTCTGCAGAATTTATATCAAAACCATCATCGGAATCTGCTGCCTCTATCTTGAAAAATACATTTCCAAGCCCAACTGCTTCTCTTGACATCCATCGCTACTTCTCCAGACCAAGCAACCGTCAGCTCTGGTATTTGCTGTTGTTGAGTCACTCAGTGATGTCTGACTCTTTGTAGCCTCATGGACAGCAGCACACCAGGATTCCCCGTCCTTCACCATCTCCCAGAAATTGCTCAAGTTCATGCCCATTGAGTCGGTGATGCCATCCAACCATCTCACCCTCTGTTGCTCTTTTCTCCTCCTACCCTCAATGTTTCCCAGCATCAGTTTCTTTTCCAAGGAGTCAGCTCTTTGCATCAGGTGGCCATAGAAGCCTACAATTCTGCCCCCCCAACTGGTCCCCCTGCTGACTCTCTTGCCCTGCTGCAGTCTATTCCAGACACATCAGGCAGAATGTTCCTTTTAAAGTCTAAATAAGATCACATCATCTCTTTCCTGAAGTTCCTTCAGTGACTATCTACCATACAGAGAATAAAATCCAGAGTCCTTCCTCTGGGTTTCGAGGCTCTAGTATATAGCCTCTACTCCCTTCTCAGGCAACATCTTCTGCCACTCTCCCCACTGATCACTCCACTGCAACTACACTGGCTTCCTGGCTATTCCGTTAACAAGTCAACCCTTCCACTGCCTTGCTGCTACTGCTAAGTCACTTGAGTCGTGTCTGATTCTGTGTGACCCCATAGACAGCAGCCCACCAGGCTCCCCCGTCCCTGGGATTCTCCAGGCAAGAACAGTGGAGTGGGTTGCCATTTCCTTCTCCAATGCATGAAAGTGAAAAGTGCAAGGGAAGTCACTCAGTCATGCCTGACTCTTGGTGACCTCAGGGACTGCAGCCTACCAGGCTCCTCCGTCCATGGGATTTTCCAGGCAAAAGTACTGGAGCGGGGTGCCATTGCCTTCGTATTTGTTTTTCCCTGTGCTTGGATCACCCTTTCCGTAAATATTTTCACATCTCTCCCCATCACTTTATATAACCTTAGCTAGAATGTCACCTTCTGATCACCCTGTCTAAATGTACCACTCTTTAACCTCTATCCCTTTACTTTTACTTTACAGTCTTTGTCACTGCTTACTTNGTATTTGTTTTTCCCTGTGCTTGGATCACCCTTTCCGTAAATATTTTCACATCTCTCCCCATCACTTTATATAACCTTAGCTAGAATGTCACCTTCTGATCACCCTGTCTAAATGTACCACTCTTTAACCTCTATCCCTTTACTTTTACTTTACAGTCTTTGTCACTGCTTACTTTATTATTGATTTTTCATGTTATTGTCTATTGTCCCCACTGCATGTAAACTCTGTGAAGGCAGAAATTTTATGTTTTATTCACTTCTGTTTTTCCAAAGCCTAACAAAGTACCTACCACAAAGAATAGTGTAAATCCTTCTCTGGAGATAGATGGGATTCTTCAAAGCCTCCACAATTTTTCAAACCCAGCATTTCCTTTTTAAAAAAATTCTAGGCATACCAAGAAGGAGGACCAAAAGAAAAGAAATAGAAAGTAGAACGATACCTTTAGATGCCCCACTTATTGAAATTATCAGGCACAAACTCTATATTAATTAATACCTTTTTTAAAAGCCAGATTAAACATATGAGACATATGAAGATACAGATAAAATATGCTAAAAAGATCTAACATGAGTACAGTGGGGCTTTTAGGGAAAAAAAGAAGAAATAGGCTAAAAATAATGGCCAAGAATCTTTCAAAAGTCATTCAAAAAAAACCCTTGCCACGAATTCAATCAGCTCTTCAAGCCCCTAAAGGGTTAGTGTTAGTCGCTCAATTGTGTCCAACTCTTTGTAACCCCATGGATTGTAGCCTGCCAGGCTTCTTTGTCCACGGGACTCTCCAGCAAGAGTACTGGAGTGGGTTTCCATGCCCTTCTCCAGGGGATCTTCCTGACCCACAGCTCGAACCCGGGTCTGCTGCAGTGCAGGCTGATTCTTTACCGTCTGAACCACCACCCTGAAGGGATAAATACAAAGCAAAGCAGATGGGGCGCGTCATTGTAACACTCCTGAAGGTGACAGAGAGAATGCCTTAAAGAAGGAGGAGGAGGGGAGAGGGGGGAAAGGAAGCTAGGAAAATGGGCACTTCCTTCAAAAGAGCAACAATAAGACTGACAAATTAGGTCATGTTGGAAGATGTGGCAGAAGAGAGACGGTGGCGCTCAGAGGGCACTTAAATGGCATCTTCAAAGTGCTAAAGGAAAATAATTGTGTTCAGTCGCATCAGTCATGTCCGACTCTCTGCGACCCCATGGACTGTACCCCGCCAGGTTCCTCTGTCCATGGGATTCTCCAGGCAAGGATACTGGAGTGGGTTGCCATTTCCTTCTCCAGGAAAAGAAAATAATTACCAAAAGGTAAAATTATGTTACCTTTTCTGATCCACAGAAATGTAGGTGATAACCTCTCTGTGATCTTCTCAATGTGGAAACCAGCTCTTCCAAGGCCTCCTACCAACGCTGGCACGCTCACTTCCTCTGCAGGCCGCCCAGAGCTCGCCTCGGGGCTCCCATCCAGGCCCTGCACTCTCTGCACACTCTCATCCCCAGTTGCGGCTCCTCTGCCCTCTCTTGTACTCCACAGCATTGCTTCCTGCTTACTCAGCGACTACAGACCGGCTCCAGGCTGGGAAAACCAGTGAACCTCTCTACCATCCAGTGGTCCGAGTTATACCTCCCACAAGGTCTGAACTCCTGCGTTTGTCCTTTCTTGAGAATTCTCTCAAATTCTCAAATAATCTTTCCTAATCTCTCAAATTCTCAAATAGGATGCCACCTAGAGTTCCCTTATACTTTATAGTCACTCTTATCAGGGTGTAGTAATTCTTTATTGTCTATTACCATTATTAAGCTTCTACTGTTTAAGCCATAATTGGACTCAGATTAATACAAAAGACTATGTCAAAATGATAAAGGGCCATTTCACCAAAGAAACAGAGCAAATTCTGAGTTTGAATTCAGCTGATAATACAACTTCAAATTACACAAAACAAAAATGGACATAACTAAAAAGAGAAATGAATTAATGTATCAGCATAGAAATTTAATATCTCATAGTAACTGATAGAAAAAAGCAAATCTCTGTATTCCAAAGCCATTCTTTGTATAAACATCCTTGAAAAGGTGTCTCAGAACAGAAGCAGTCTGTGCCTCTATACCCAAAACTTGCAGAAATTCAAGAGACCCTGTGGAAAATTATCTCCCAACAGTTGCTTGGTGGTATATGGGTAAAAAAAGTTTAAATATTTTTCCTTAGCAGGCAAGTTTAACTTTTCTTGCTTAAAGCATTTGACTGGCCTTCCCCGGTAGCTCAGAGGTTAAAGCGTCTGCCTCCAGTGTGGGAAACCTGGGTTTGATCCCTGGAGAAGGAAATGGTAACCCACTCCAGTATTCTTGCCTGGAGAATGCTATGGGTGGAGGAGCTTGGTAGGCTACAGTCCATGGGGTCGCAAAGAGTCAGACACGACTGAGTGACTTCAATTTCACTTTCAAAGCATTTGACTAATATTTTTTTAATGTGAGATTTACAATATGTATAATACATTGGTGGAGGACCAAATGTTCCTGGGCCCTTATATGAGAACGATAAGAGCCCATATATTCCAAATATAGGGGACCAAATGTTCCTAGGCCCTTTTTCTGTTTTTTGGAGGAGAAAGGAAGAGTGGCTTTCTTACTTTGCCAGGCAAAGGGGGAACACAGTAGGCCTGTGCCTCAAGACCTATGCCCCCGAGAAGTCTTAATAGATGAAATGAAGCTAATTCTGTGTCATTATCCATGTCCACTCTCACTTAAGTGTTCACTGATAACTTGGGCAGCTCTAACTGGAGTGCCTTAAAAATAACACCGGTTAGTATAAATTCTGCCGTATCCATGTAAAACCCAGCACAAGTCTCATCTGCAACAAGATAATGTCTCGTCTTAAATTAAATGGACATTTAATGTCTTGGAAGAATATAGCATAAGGGGCTTGGGGTTGTCTGGGAAAGGAGAGAAGGGCTAAGAATGTACAACAGGAAGAGCTACCTGATTCCATTACTTCACCATACATAAAGAGAGAGAGGCTTTTCTCTGAATGCATAGCAGCACTGACCTCCCCTCAGGTATCACGACATAAGTCAGACTTCACTTCATCAGTTCCAGTGTGGAGGGCACCAGCAGACTTTGGAGTCAGATATTCCAGCCTTTGCGGCTGACTAGCTTTGAGAGTTGTGCACAAGTTTCACGTTTTTGCTCCTTAAATGGGAAGTAGATACAATAATAGCACTTACCTCATAGGGCCATTATGAACAGCAAATTCTGAAAAGTGCTTGTATAGAGTCTAGTATACATTGTCAGTAAATGATAGCTCATATAGTTGTTGAAAAGACATTAGTGATGATGGTCTTAATGATATATGGGGGAAAAAACATGTCTTGTCCTCTATTCATATTCCTCACATACGTGAGACAAAAACCATTCTGTAAATCACCAACGGTGAGTGTAGACTCGCCATCAGAGTGATGAGGCGTCTCTGATGCTCAGTGCACCTCCGGGCCACAGTGAGGTTTCTCTGGCTAGTGATCATCTGTCCATTTCCTGGACTCTGTGCAGCCATAGAGCTCCCAGATCCAGGAGTGGGCTGCAGGGTGTGGTAGTTAAATTTACAGAATGTTCAATATGTATTCTGGTTCCACGTCTTTTTTATATTGAGTTCACTTCTTTTTCATATTGAGTTATCCCTGGTGGCTCGGATGGGAAAGAATCTGCCTGCAATGCAGAAGACTTGGGTTCGATTCCTGGGTTGGGAAGATCCCCTGGAGAAAGTCATGGGAACCCACTCCAGTATTCTTGCTTGGAGAATCCCATGGGCAGAAGAGGCTGGCGGGCTACAGTCCATGGGGTCACAAAGAGTTGGACATGATTGAGCAAGTAACAGTTTCACACTTACACATAGTTGATATACAATATTCTGTAAGTTTCAGGTGTACAACATAGTGACTCATATTTTTCAAAGGTTATATTATAGTTATTATAAAATATTGGCTATATTTCTTGTGCTGCACAAATATATCCTTGTAGCTTGTTTATTTTATGCATAGTAGTTTGCACCTCTTAATCACCTACCCCTATCTTTCCCCTCCTCCCCCCTCCCCTCTCTACTAGTCTCTTCTTTGTATTCATGAGACTTTTTTCTTATATTCTCTAGTTTGTTTTATTTTTTTAAATTCCACATGTAAGTGATATCGCACAGTATTTGTCTTTATCTGACTTATTTCACTAAGCATAATACCCTCCAAGTTTGTTGCAAAGAGCAAATTTTCATTCTTTTTCTATATCTGAGTAATATTCCATTGGGTATATATATGTATGTGTATATACAGTATTTTTAAATGAAACAGAATACTACTTCCCAATCATCTGGGGTCTAGAAGAAGCAGCTCTTGCAGGAAATCTGAAAGTCGTTAATTTTTTTTGTCTTACTCATTTTATTTATTTAATATAAATTTATTTATTTTAATTGGAGGCTAATTACTTTACAATATTGTATTGGTTTTGCCATACATCAACATGAATCTGCCGTGGGTGTACATGTGTTCCCCATCCTGAACCCCCGTCCCACCTCCCTCCCTATCCCATCCCTCTGAGTCATCCCAGTGCACCAGCCCTGAGCATCCTGTATCATGTATCAAACCTGGACTGGTAATTCGTTGCACATATATTATACCTGTTTCAATGCCATTCTCCCAAATCATCCCACCTTCTCCCTCTCCCACAGAGTCCAAAAGACTATTCTATACATCTGTGTCTCTTTTGCTGTCTCGCATACAGGGTTGTTATTACCATCTTTCTAAGTTCCATATATATACATTAATATACTATATTGTTGTTTTTCTTTCTGGCTTACTTCACTCTGTATAATAGGCTCCAGTTTCATCCACCTCATTAGAACTGATTCAAATGTATTCTTTTTAATGGCTGAGTAATACTCCATTGTGTATATGTACCACAGCTTTCTTGTCCATTCATCTGCTGATGGACATCTAGGTTGCTTCCATGTCCTGGCTATTATAAACAGTGCTGCAATGAACACTGGGGTACACGTGTCTCTGAAAGTCCTTAATTTTAGTGAGCATCAGAATCACTCAAGGAGCATGTCAAAAGTGCAAAATTCCCAGGCTCTACCCACAACATTTTTGAATGAATAAATCAGGTGGTGCATTTTTAGTAAACTCCCTGGGGATTCTTCTGGTGTTGGTGATGCATGGACCATCCTTTGAGAAATATTGCCTCAAATGTACCAAGCTGGCTGGGGCTCATTTATCCATCTGATATTACTTATTTCTGTTTCTCCTTTACCGTATTCCATCATAAAAATCTGCTTTTCAGCATGAGATATAGAACATGGTGGAGAAGATCAACCAGGGTGAGGCAGGCAGCTCTTCTATTTCCACCCCAGAATCCTTATGTGGTATCAGGGCCTAGACTTGACACTACAAATAAAAAGTGAATTTTCCAGTGCTTGAGAGACTGTGTCTTGGTTTGAGAGAAGAGAAATGGAGGAATTTCTGACTTTAAGGGCACAGAAATACCTGAAAGAAAAGGTTATCAAAGAATAAAGCAAACAGTGTTTATTAAATAAAAGGAACACCATCCGTTAATGTGGTTGGTCAGTGAGGATTGAGGTTATTATACAGATAAATTCAGAAGTTTATATGTTTTCAGTGACAAAAATGGATCCTCAGGTTATAATTCTGTTAATTAATATCTCCTGTACTTGAGAAAAGTCGTCTGAGGATAAACGTGATGATAAACACTGTGTCCTCTTCAATGTTGTCATGTTGCAGGTGGAAAATACATGATGGAGAGTGGCTGTCAGTTCTTGCCCACAGTGTAGGACTGGGGGCAACTTGGTTATTATGGTCTCTTCCCAGCTGGCTGTTTCCTAAAGAATGAAGTATTTTTGTTACAGAGACTCTGTTTCTACAGGTGCTTTCCTGTTCATTATTCAAATCCATACAAATACCTGCTTCAGCAGCAAAAGTTTCTTTGCTTCAAAATGGTGAGGTATAAATAGTTTTGTAAAACTGAGTGCCTACATCGTCTTCTTATGTTAAGAACATTGGCATATAGCTGTGAATCAGGTTTCAAACTGTTGTACCATTTCTTGGGGAAAAAAAGAAGTGTACTTCTTTAATTTATCCCTCAAAGGTCTAATGAATTTAATTGCTCCTATTTTGAGCCTGACTTCAAACAGTATACCTGATTAACTGGGCTATATTTAAAGGAGGAGGAAATATCATCAAATCAAATAAAAATGCAACACCCAGAGATACAAAACTGAAAACAGTGTTACTCTTTATTGAGTCATTTTTTGAGAGGAGTCGAGTGACCTCTTACATGCTAGCAAAGTAATACTCAAAGTTCTTCAAGCTAGACTTCAACAGTACATGAACTGAGAACTTGCAGATGTTCAAGCTGGGTTTAGAAAAGGCAGAGGAACCAGAGATCAAATTGCCAACATACACTGGATTATAGAAAAAGCAAGAGAATTCTAGAGAAACATCTACTTCTGCTTCATTGACTATGCTAAAGCCTTTGGCTGTGTGGATCACAACAAAATGGAAAATTCTTNAGTACATGAACTGAGAACTTGCAGATGTTCAAGCTGGGTTTAGAAAAGGCAGAGGAACCAGAGATCAAATTGCCAACATACACTGGATTATAGAAAAAGCAAGAGAATTCTAGAGAAACATCTACTTCTGCTTCATTGACTATGCTAAAGCCTTTGGCTGTGTGGATCACAACAAAATGGAAAATTCTTAAAGAGATGGGAATACTGGACCACCTTACCTGCCTCCTGAGAAATCTGTATGCAGGTCAAGAAGCAACAGTTAGAACTGGATGTGGAAGAATGGGCTGACTCCAAACTGGGAAAGGAGTATCTCAAGGCTATATATTGTCACTGTGCTTATTTAACTTATATGCAGAGTACATCATGTGAAATGCTGGGCTGGATGAAGCACAAGCTGGAATCAAGATTGCTGGGAGAAATGTCAATAACCTCAGATATGCAGATGACAGCACTCTTATGGCTGAAAGTGAAGAGGAACTAAAGAGACTCTTGATGCAGGTGAAAGAAGAGAGTGAAAATGTTGGCTTAAAACTCAATATTCAAAAAACTAAGACCATGGCATCCAGTCCCATCACCCTATGGCAAATAGAGAGGGAGACAATGGAAACAGTGAGAGACTTTATTTTCTTGGGCTTCAAAATCACTGCAGATAGTGACTGCAGCCATGAAATTAAAAAACATTTGCTCCTTGGGAAAAAGTTATGGTAAATTTAGACAACATATTAAAAGACAGAGACATTACTATGCCAACAAAGGTGCATCTAGTCAAAGCTATGGTTTTTCCTGTAGTCTTGTATGGATGTGAGAGTTGCAACAAAAAGAAAGCTGAGCACAGGAGAATTGATGTTTTTGAACTGGGTTTTGGAGAAGACTCTTGAGAGTCTCTTGGACTGCAAGAACAAACCAGTCCATCCTAAAGGAAATCAACCCTGAATATTCATTAGAAGGACTGATGCTGAAGCTGAAACTCCTGTACTTCGGCCACCTGATGTGAAGAACTGACTCACTGGAGAAGAACCTGATGTCGGGAAATACTGAAGGCAGGAGTAGGGGATGACAGAGGATGAGATAGTTGGATGGCATCACCAACTCGATGGACATGAGTTTGAGCAAGCTCTGAGAGTTGCTGATGGACAGGGAAGCCTGGCATGCTGCAGTCCATGGAGTTACAAAGAGTTGGGCATGACTGAGCGACAGAACTGAACTGAACTAAATGACCAGGAGGCATGAAGTCTCCAGGCCATCCTATATTTGGAAGTGAACATGGACACAGTGAAATGGAATGATTGACTTCCTTCACCAGGAGGAGTACACTGATCCACAGCCCAGTGAGGGGAGAAGAACCTTTCTTCTCCATCTCCAACATAGAAAATATCACACCTCCATAAATTCCTAAGAGAGAAAATCTTCCACCACCCTCCCGAATTCTGTCACAGAGGATATGACAGATGCTATGAAAGATACTGGTCCAGAAACTTTCCTATAGTATCTTTAAGTGAAACAGAACACTGTTTGCTGATCACTTTTAATCAATAAGACAACTGTGATTTGCTGTGCATACCTCGTTTTCCTGGCCCTTACTTAGATCGAGCTGTCCGTCCATCCATCCATCTCTTCCCTCCCACTTTTGCATTCATTGTTCAGAGAAGATCATTTCCCCAACACTTTCCACTGTGGTCACTGACTTGTCTAACTTCTTATTCCCTCTGTTCAAAAATCATCAAAGGAGAGTGATGAAGCTCAGAAGGCTGTGAATTACTTCATCTGCACGATGTACCACAGTTTCTGTGTGCATTTGAGAAAAGCACTGGGTTTGGGAAAACTAGATAAAAATAACCAGCTGATACTTTAGGGGTGCTTATCATGTGCCTTTGCCTTGTTCTAATTTACTTAACCTCCACATCAGGCCATGCATTTATTATATCCATTTTACAAAGAAGTGAATCAAGGAGGAGGAAGGGTCAGTGACTTGCTCAAGGTCACAGTTCACAAGGCTTGGAGCCAGGATTGGAACACGGGCTGTAGAAGCTATGCCTTTAGCCACTATGTAAACAGGAAGACTAACTTTTGACCTATGGTGTTGGAGAAGACTCTTGAGAGTCCCTTGGACTGCAACGAGATCCAACCAGTCCATTCTGAAGGAGATCAGCCCTGGGATTTCTTTGGAAGGAATGATGCTTAAAGCTGAAACTCTAGTACTTTGGCCAACTCATGCGAAGAGTTGCCTCAATGGAAAAGACTCTGATGCTGGGAGGGATTGGGGGCAGGAGGAGAAGGGGACGACAGAGGATGAGATGGCTGGATGGCATCACTGACTCGATGGACTTGAGTCTGAGTGAACTCCGGGAGTTGGTGATGGACAGGGAGGCCTGGTGTGCTGCTATTCATGGGGTTGCAGAGTCAGACACAACTGAGCGACTGAACTGAACTGAACTGAACCAACAGTGTGCACTCAAGCCTTATTCTCCTGGCCAGATGTTAAGTGGACCGTATGACTTGGGGAAAAAAAGGGGGAAGAGCCGGCACTGCTGCTTTCACTCAAGAGTAGAGAGGGGCAGCCTGTCCACAGCTGAGAACCTTCGGAGGAGGCTGCCGGCAATATTACGTGAGCCCCTCAGACCTGGGCTCTGGAAAATAGGCCTCCTTTCCTGAAGCTGCTAGCTCAGCTGGTAAAGAATCCAACTGCAACGTAGGAGACCTGGGTTCAATCCCTGGGTTGGGAAGACCCCTGGAGAAGGGGAAGATTACTCACTCCAGTATTCTGGCCTGGAGAATTCCATGAATTGTATTTTCCATGGGGTTGTAAAGAGTTGGACATGACTGAGTGACTTTCACTTCACTTCCGGAAGCCGCAGGACTCTAAAGATCAGTTGACATTTCACTGTAGGTGTCAAGACGTCCATCACATGTGCTGGTGGGGAGGGAGCCACTGTCTTTTGTCCTGACTCTGTGTTTTATCATTATTCATTTTTATTTCTTTATTTGGTTGCACCAGGTCTTGGTTGCATTCAAGATCCTGTGGCCTGCAAACTCTTGATTTGGGTGTGCAAACTCTTGGTTGCTGCCTGTAGGATCCAGTTTCCCAGCTACCGATAGAACCTGGGCCCCCTGCATTGGAGTCTTAGCCACTGGACCACCAGGGAAGTCTCATGGCTCTGCTCTCTTAAGCCTTCTCAGCTTCATTCCCTAACACAGAGGTGCCAGAGCTCCCCCCACTGCCCCTCTGGTTGGCTGGAGTCCTGAGCTGTGAGGATGTGGTGCAGATGGAAGGGTTTTCTCTGTGAGCAAACAGGACCCTCAAGGTCCCAGGTGTGGCAAAGGGAGGTGCATGCCTGAGAGAAGGAAGACTCACTTCCTGTTAGGGCCTGGTCCAGCGTGGCCCTGGGCACTCACACGGCGACAATCATGGGCATCTTTCCTGTAGTCCACTCACGGGGCAGCCCCTTTCATGTAGCCCAGGATCAGCTTCCAAGTTCAAAAGAGTATGTAAATTACACCTGTTTTAATCACTTCGGATATGTATGTGTGTGTGTGTGTGTGTGTATATACAAACTCAGAGAAATCTCTAGATGTTGTCTAGGGGGATAATTGAGGCAGTTTATATTATTAAGGTTTTCTTTATATGTTTTTTATTGTTTTACTTGTCAGAATAAGCATTTTTTTTGTAGACTAAGAGAACATTTTCAAAGGAAAATGTAGACTTTCACTTCTAAAAGGATGGAGTACAGTAGACACACTTTTCTCTACTGCTCCCACCAAGTGCAACTAATAACCCTAGACATTTTATATAAACAAAAATAAAAATACTCCAAAAGGTAGAGAGAGAAGGCAGACTAGCATCGGCCAGAGGACTCCATGGAACAACTTGGTATTTAATTCTCTGGATTTTTCCTTCTGCCTTCTTTATTCCTGATTTTGAGCTAAAGAAGCTAGCCCCTCAGAAAAGCCAATGGATACAGACACAAATAAAGCCTAGCAAAAGCCTGCTGTTTGTAACCAAAGGACCCAGGAGAGAGTAGTCTAGTAAGACAGAAAGCATTTAGATAAGAACCACTCTCCTCCAGCCAGACACCCAGCAAAGGCTGAGTGGGGAGCCTAGACTTCTATCCCCAGCAGACTGTCAGAAGAGGGTGTCAGAAAAGACCAGGTCGAAAGCCACTGTGCTTGCCAGACAGTAATAGCCCTACACCTTTGTGATGTCAGGTGGGAGCATGTGGGACCTGGCCTTCCACCCTGCAGGGTCAGTGACAGGCACCCCCTGCTTCCTACCAGGTAGCATCAGGGCAGTTTTCAAGGGCAAGGAGACACCCTCCCTCCCCAGGCAGGGTCCATGGGGCAGTAACAAGGGACTTTCAGCTCCTCCCAGCCAGGGAGGTACCCAAAGAGGCCTCATTGGTACCGCCACAGCCCCTCACCCCCACTGTAACATCTATCGCCAATTTTTAAAAGCTGTGAGACTCAGAATAGGCAGAGTTGTATCTTTACTTGACCAATGAACTGCTACTGCTGCTGCTAAGTCGCTTCAGTTGTGTCCAACTCTGTGAGACCCCATAGACGGCAGCCTACCAGGCTCCCCCATCCCTGGGATTCTCCAGGCAAGAACACCGGAGTGGGTTGCCATTTCCTTCTCCAATGCATGAAAGTGAAAAGTGAAAGTGAAGTCGCTCAGTCATGTCCAACTCTTGGCGACCCCATGGACTGCAGCCCACCAGGCTCCTCCATCCATGGGATTTTCCAGGCAAGAGTACTGGAGTGGGATGCCATTGCCTTCTCCGTGACCAACGTTATATACAATTTTTATAATATATTATAAAAATTTTATATAATATATGAATATATTCTAATTTGTTTTAAGAGTCTAAAGTCTATAGAAGTATGTAGAAGAAGACAGTCACGGCTAGCAGTTTGATGTATACCCTTCCAGAAAATTATATATCCATTTATATAAATATACACATATATATTTATAGACCTATGGATAGAAAAATAGTCATTGAAAATTTTAACGTAAGTGGAATTTGGCTTATGTGTTATTTTACTTTTTAAAAACTTATAAATTAAAAAAAACTTAGCACAATATCATGGAACCCTTTACATGATAGTACATACTAGTACATGATATTTACATGACACTGCACAGTTTTTTCTCCACTGCTGTGTATCTATTACATGCATATATCATAATGCCATCATTACCGTAATGAATATCTTTGTATTCTTTGGGCACATATATATGTATTTTTCTAAGGAAACTCTCTAGAAATGAAATTTCTGGTTTGAAGATCATGGCACTTTTAAAATGTTGACCCATCCCACCGCATTGTCATCAGTAAAGCATGTACTGGTATCTCCTCCCAACAGTGAGGGAGCCTCATGCCTTTGTATCTGGAACCCAGTGTCTCTGACATGGGGGTACTTGCCAGAACAGACCCTCACCTACAGCAGCCCTCCAACAGTGTCCTCTCTCAGCCCACTTCTTCTTGCTGTCTTTCAGGGAATTTTCAAAACATCTGTTAGTGGCAGTCCTTGTTTTCTAGCATTCCTTTACTTCTTTTTAAAATATGGATCTTGTTAATTGAAAGGATTTGGAGAGGTAGGTATGTGGGCATGTCATTCTGATCCTTTCGCTCTGCATAAAGGGAAGATGAATGATTCAGAATTGTCACAGGAAAAAGACTTACTAAGAACCTTTACACAGAAACTATCTAGGAAATGTTCCTCTTTTGGAAATCTCTGACCTTGAAATCTGCCAGTGGGCTCTATGAAACATCATCTGTAGTGCCAGTTTTTTTGTCGTTGTTGAATGTCTCTCACTGTGGGTCACGGGGGCAGAGGACATTAGATTTTTGTATCATCCTAATGGATTAATGGCTCGAAATCATATCCTGGCAGAATATCAAAGACTTACATCAGAAACACAAGGGTGAAAGTTCCGTCTCTTGAAAATGTATAATTTGGGACTTGTTGTAAATGTTGAATATATTTATCATTTTCTTTTCATCTAAGAAATCAAAAGAAAACCACATGGTACCAAAGTAAGAAAGCAAGCCTCCAAAGCACACAAAATAATTTTGGAAGCAAGAAAATCTACTTTAAAAGATTTGCTCATTTTGAAGAGCAGCTCAATGACCTCATGTTTTGTATCAGGTTTCTGAAGTCTGGACGATTGTATTCTGTTCTCTGTGTAAAAGTCCCGTTCCAGCGTCCAGGCACTGCTTTCTCCAGCTGTGTTGTGCCTTGAGCTGTCTCTGCTCTTTTACAGGATTTCACCCACTTCAGGTGGGAGGAAGGTTTCTGGCCACAAACTCCATACTCAGGGCTGGATCTCTGCAATGCTGTGAAGTCAAGAGCTTTTCTTTTCCCTGGCTTGCTAGTCTGAACAGCCTTTTTATTCTTCCTCTGCATTTTCTTCTGTCTCCTGACTGTTATAAACCTTTGGTTCTTTGTTAGGTTTGGGTGCAGTTAACTGTCAGTAGCTTAAACGTTTATCCCTTTAAAAGTACCTGCCTCTGATCATCGAAGCTGCAACTGTGACACCCTGCTGTGAGCAAGCAGGTGAGGGGCTGGTGACCCAGGCCTCTGTGGGCGCCAGCACCTTCATCTGCTTTTCTTCTCGGGACTCTCACCTCCTTGCGGCCAACCAGGTCCTGTGCCTCTTTTGTTCAGAGTCTACAGTCAGCAGGGCTTCATATGGACGCTGCTTCAGTGTGAGCCCCTCAGAGGCCTCCAGGGGAGGAAGTTGGTGAGGGCAGGTGGGACTCCAGTCCCTCCCTAAACCCATACTTCAACCAAAGCAATTCTTATTTTTTCCTTTTCTTCAGTGTAAAATGTTTCAAAAGGGGGTTCTGTGGCCAAAGGAAAAAAAAGTTGTCTGGAAAGGAAAAGATCTGGGCTCTAACTCCAGCTTCCTGGAGCTCAGGTGAGTTCAGTATACAGTTGTATATTGATGACTATACATGTCAGAATATACATGTATGAATAGGCAGATTTAACTCAGATGACTGTTATATCTACTACTGTGGGCAAGAATCCCTTAGAAGAAATGGAGTGGCCATCATAGTCAACAAAAGAGTCCAAAATGCAGTACATGGGTACAATCTCAAAAATGACAGAATGATCTCTGTTCGTTTCCAAGGCAAACAATTCAATATCATAGTAATCCAAGTCTATGCCCCACGCAGTAATGCTAAAGAAGCTGAGGTTGAATAGTTCTATGAGGACCTATAAGATCTTCTAGAACTAGCACCCCCAAAAGATGTCCTTTTCATTATAGGAGAATGGAATATAAAAGTAGAAAGTCAAGAGATACCTGGAGTAACAGGCAAATTTGGCCTTGGAGTACGGAATGAAGCAAGGCAAAGGCTAACAGAGCTTTGTCAAGAGAACACACTGGTCATAGCAAACACCCACTTCCAACAACACAGTGGAAGACTCTACACATGGACACCCCCAGATGGTCAATACCGAAATCATATTGCAGTGAAAGATGGAGAAGCTCTATAGAGTCAGCAGAAACAAGACCAGGAATTGACTGTAGCTCAAATCATGAACTCCTTATTGCAAAATTCAGACTTAAATGGAAGAAATTAGGGAAAACCACTAGACCATTCAGGCATGACCTAAATCAAATCCCTTATGATTATACAGTGGAAGTGACAAGCAGTTTGAAGGGATTAGATCTGATAGAGTGCATGAAGAACTATGGACAGAGGCTCATGACATTGTACAGGAAGCAGTGATCAAGACCATCTCCAAGACAAAGAAATGCAAAAAGTCAAAATGGTTGTCTGAGGAAGCTGAGAAGAGAAGCGAAAAGCAAAGGAGAAAAGGAAAGATATACCTGTTTGAATGCAGAGTTCCAAAGAATAGCAAGGAGA